>CM051034.1:51051002-51152170 GCA_027627225.1 Congeria kusceri
GCCGATGGTTGGGAGTGCCACCAAGCTTCACAAGCATTGGACTCTATGGGAGAACCAACCAACTACAACTCCCTCTGTCTTCGCTTGTGGAAGAGTTCAAGGCATCCAAGGCAAGGCTTGTGGTAACCCTAAAAGAGTCAAGAGATGACATGATCAGGAAAGCTGGCACAGAGACAAGGTCAGGGAGGAAATGGTCAGCTAGTCAAGCTGTTACCAAAGCCGAAAGTCGACTTAGGCATAAAGACATTGTTGGGACAACCACAAGTGGCCGCCAAGGGCTGGGAACCTCAACATATCAAAGATGGAGTCAGGCAGCCAGCAGTGAAAAGAGAAGACTGGTAGTTGAGGAGGTGCGACAAATGGAAGAGGAGGAATAGCGATCAAGGGCATTGGCCATGGGGACCCAGGGAGCTTGGACAAAATGGGAAACTACACCGAGGAAGCTGACATGGGACCAGATCTGGAAGTAAGAGCCTCTGTGAATCAGCTTCCTGCTGCGGTCAGTGTATGATCTGCTGCCTTCACCAGCAAACTTACACAGATGGGGGATGCAAGATAACCCAACATGTCCTCTGTGTAACAGAACTGGCAGCATGGAGCATATACTGTCCGCCTGCAGCACAGCCCTAACACAAGGCAGATACAGGTGGCAACTCGACCAAGTACTTCGGGACCTGGCAGACATCTTGGAAAGGCAGCGGACCAAAAAGAGGAAGCGACAGCAGGCTAGAGTTACCCACTTCGTCAAGGAGGGCCAATCTGCACCCTTAGGTAGAACAGCAGCAACATCAGTACTTGACGAAGCGGAGGAATGGGATATGGCTGTTGACCTTCAGAAGAAGCTAGTCTTCCCAGAGATTATCCAGACAAGCCTCAGACCAGACATGGTCATGTGGTCCGTAACCACCAGGCACCTGATTATGATAGTGCTTACAGTCCCATGGGAGACTCGATGTGAAGAGGCCTATGAGAGGAAAAGATTAAAGTATTCGGACCTCATGGACCAATGCAAACAACAATGATGGCGGACCTGGCTCTTCCCTGTTGAAGTAGGAGCAAGAGGGTTTCCTGCGAACTCCCTCTGGAAGAGTTTGGGCGCTATGGGACTTACAGGCCATGAGAGAAGAAACGCAGTTGGGAGACTCGGACGAACAGCAGAAAGGGCATCCAGCTGGTTATGGTTGAAGAGAGAGAAGAGCTGGAAGCCAGCCACTGACACGTAGTGCATAATCAACACTACGGACCCACCACCCGGAGAGTGTACCAGGATGAAAGGGTCTAAACACTTGTTGATGGGTGGATCCTGGCTGATGATATCAGTTGGCTGATGCAGTGACAGCGCTGTACTACACACACTGCAATATAGTTATTATACTCATGAAAGGTTGCTCTTGCAAGTTTTAGAACGTAATCAAAAACACGTAGATACACCAACATTTCCGTGAACAAACGAATTTGTCACTCATGTCACATGAATAAAACAGAATCAGATTAACAGTTTTTGACTAGTTTGCCAAATGTTCAGTATAGGGAGTCGCTATTACAATCCACATTCGGTTCTACTTTGTATAATCTCTCAAAATTTCGCCGAGACGTTAAGATTCGATATTTAATTTACATGTGTACATGTACATGTTTACACTTGTACAGTTTCCGAGATGTTATTTGCATTTATTAGAATAATTATCTGATTTGTTTATAAATGTTATAACATTATTGTTTACAAATGTTATAACATTATTGGTATATATAAATATTGTGCATTTATCAATTCAAGATTTTAATGAATTTTTAAATCACGCACCACTTGATTTGATTTAAAAAAACGGGAACGAGAAATACAAAATATACTCGTGGAACAAAAACAGTTGTGAAATGGAATACAATGCATCGGGAAGCTTTCATTTCTGAATTATCAAGTGATATTAGAAATCTCGAGGCAAATCTCGTACGAGGTACAGAAAATAATAATGATGCGGAAGAACTAGTGTCAATGTTTACAGAATATATAACGTCCAAAGGTAACCATTTTTTCGTGCGCACTGTTAAATCTGACACAAACAAATTCGATGCATATGACAAACATAAACAAAAATGGTATCATGAGGAAACGTAAAGAATATAAGGACGCTTTATACAATTTTAATTTAAGAAGAAACGATAACACGCGCCAGGTGGTATGTGATAAAAAGAAATAATATGAATATTATTGTCGTAAATGCAAGACAGATTTTAGTCGGAAATTGGGTCGCAAGATGGACAGTATGACATCTAAATCTCCTAAAGAATTTTGGAAAATGTTTAAAACAAGGTTCCCGAATCCGAACGGCGAAACAATTGATTTAAATGAGTTTGTCGAACATTTTAAAAACCTGGCTAAACAAGGAGATAATCAAGATAATGAAAACAGTATTAATTTTGTAAATAATTTCGATAATTCGTACAAAATGGATAGTTCTTATCCTGAACTCGATAGACACATATCGTTTGAAGAAATTGTTATGGCCACTAAACGATTAGGTAATAATAAGGCGTTCTCGTCGGATAATATTATATATGAGTATTTAAAGAGTGTGTCCATGTTATAGGCCACGCATTAGAACTGCTATTAAACTATATACTCACGTCCGGTAATTTTCCACGCAGCTGGTATACAGGCCTTATTATCCCCCTTTATAAAAAAAGCCCGTCAAGGTCACAATACACTAAATAAATAAGAGATGTAGGGCTGTACTCTCTACATAAATCAACAAGTTTAACTCGAAGACATGTTTTAAGGTTTAGACACTTGCTTTGATATTCTTTTAGGGAGATGTTGGTAGGGTAAGCATTGGTATGCACAAATAAATCACTGATATGTTTTAAGATTGGAGACTAGAGTATGACACTTGCGCTGAGGCGGGTTACATTCAACTAGAACGTAGCCGCTAAAAAGATGTTCATAAAACAGTCAAATTGTTTAGCGTCGAGTTCTTTCTTACATAACACATGACATACCCTTTGTATTGCTTAAATCAATTCAGCTTATAATGCTCTTTAAGAAAAGGAATGGTTATGAGGGCCTCTATGTGCAAAATGTTGCATTTATTTTTGGTCAAAGTTATCGCTTTTACATTAAATTACATAAGGATTGGAATCAGTATATTGTATCCTAAATACCAAATAACTATCGGGGTATAACTCTTGTTAGCTGCTTTGCGAAGTTATTCACTGGTATCTTAAACGAGCGATTATAAAAGTGGGCTGCTGACAACGATATTTTAAAACTGACGCGCAGTTCGGTTTTAAACTGTACAGTAGACGCGATTTTTGTATTACAATCACTGATTGAAAGCCATGTAAATAATAAACAAAAATAATTCTGTTGTTTTGTCGATTACTTAAAAGCTTATGACTTAACGGATCGTATGCACCTCTGGTTTAAGCTTATTCAGGTATCAATGGTAAATTATTGTCCGTAATTCGGTCATTATATGATCAAATTAAATTGGGTGTTAAACATATGAATAGCATCTCTGATTTTTTTTAATCAGACATAGGTTTATTACAAATGTATGTATGTAAAACATTTTAGTGTTTAGACGATGTACACTGTACAAGTCTTAATAAATATTTGTCTTGTCTTGTCCTGTCTTTATTACAAGGGCAGATAAGTTCTCCGATAATGTTTTCTCTGTTCGTAAACAACATTGAGTTGCACTTACAAAGCGATATAAATGCGGGCATAACAATTGATCAATTATCAATTTACCTTTTATTGTTTGCCGACGACGCAGTTTTAATTTCTGAGTCGGCGGAGGGTTTACAATCTTCACTTGTGTTAGCCTATTGTAATAAGTGGAACATAACAGTAAACGTCGATAAGACAAAAATTGTCATTTTCAATAAAGGTCGATTACCAAGGGGCTACAGATGGGTGTATAATAATAATCCGATTGAAATAGTAAACAATTTTAATTACCTAGGTATCGTTATGTCATGCAGCGGTGCATATGTACGGGCCACAAATACTCTATCTGCCAAAGCGGTTCGGGCGAGTTACGAAATCTTTGAATGTACCGATAAAAATAATGTTTAATCTGTTTGATTCCCTATTTTGCTTCTATTCTTAATTATGGAAGCGAGGCTTGGGGATTTACTCGGGTGGAAAATATCGAGCGCGTGCAACGTAAATTTTGTAAATGGTTACTCAATGTGAAAGCGTCTACCCATTCAAATGCATTGTATTCCGAAGTAGGTAGATACCCAATGTATATATGTCGTCATTTGAGAATAGTAAAATATTTTCTTAAACTGTTCAGCGAAAAATCTTCCAATTGTATTCTAAGCAATATTATTCGTAAACAATGTAAAGAAGCATGTGACAACCCTAACTCCAAATCATGGGCTTCTAAAGTTCGGCATCTTTTGCAAGAATCAGGTTTTAACGATGTTTGGTTATACCCAGAATCTGTTAACATTAACTGTTTTAATTTTATTTTGAGAAATAGGTTACACGATGTTTTTATTTCAAGTTGGCGAGTTGGTGTTAATAAAAGTTCCTCATTGTCGCTGTATAAAGAACTGAAACACACTTTTGTAAGATCAGATTACTTAGATATAATCAAAAATTCGAAAATCAGAAATATTATTGCAAAATTGAGATTGTCATCACATGTACTTTTTATTGAAACTGGTAGACATCAGCATATCCCAAGAAATGGGAGAATATGCAGACTGTGTTCATTAAATGAAATAGAAGACGAATATCATTTTGTACTAATATGTCCTTTATATGATAATTTGAGAAGTTCATTTATTCCTAAATTTTATAAAAGACGACCAAGTATGTTTAAATTTTTACAATTATTGATTGAAACCAGAAAATCTGTATTAATAAGACTTGCGAATTTTTGTATTAAAGCTTTTAAACTTAGAGCTGATAATGTATAATTCAATCAGTTTATGTTTTGTTTCACTAAACTGGTATTATCTATTCTATATTTTAAGTATATAAAATCATTTCAATTAAGTTCTGTTATTAATACAATAATCAATATAGTGTAACGTTTGTTGTTCCACTAAATTTCACTAATTTAAAACTGTTATTAATTATCCCATAATATAAACGAGACTTCTCATACAATCCATACATTCTCACGCGAAGTCATATAATTATTATTGTTATATGCATTTACACTCGATATTCATGTATGTATTTTTACCATTATTCTGACGCATGTGTTTGTTTTTTGCTTGTTTGTATATGACGATGAGCTGTATATGCTTAAGTCGCAAATAAACTTTCTGTTCTGTTCTGTTCTATTATTGTATGTAGGTGATACTCAACACTTTCGTATTACAATGCTTGGTAACTGTGTTAAATCGGTACGTCAATATTATTCATATGCTATAATATTGATGTGTTACAACATTGTATAATGTTTAAGCAATACATTTGAAATAAGACTTAGCACTGCACGCATAGGCATATTTGTAGATATTTAAAGAAATATGTTATGAAGATATAATAAAAAATATAATATACATAATGAAACAAATAATAAAACAGTCATCTTATCCGTTTCAGACTTTTCATTGGACATGCTCGCTTGTGCCATTGACCAATTCAATAGTTTGTTCAGGTAGGGGCCGGGCTTCCACCGAGGTGCGGACAACAGGACCAATCAAATGATCCCTGGGCGGGCCCTGTGTGATAAACACATGACGGTTCTTGGCCAATTAATGAGGTGTGAAAACAGCCACTAATCGGGGTGTGTGACTTATGTGAGTAGCTAATTAATTAGGTGATTGATTAACACATTTAATTGAAAGCGAGTGCATTGTGTATGAGAAGGTTGCTCGTATTCAACACGCATGGAGGCCACCACTTCATACTTTTTACTTGAATATTTTAATAAAATAAGACTATGGAGAGGGCCAAATTTATAAAGAGTCTTAGATAATTTCGCAATAAAATATTAGTTTATTTTATGTAAAGTGGCATTTAAAATTCATCATTGATATCAATATGATTCTCATCATCATAATTATCATCGTCATTATCAGTACCATTACTAATATATCAGTAGATGACGGGATGGTTGCATGGTAGTAGTAGTAGCATCAGTTGTATCATCATCATCATCATCATTATTATCATAACCATCATAACCAAGTTCTAATAGTAACTGTTTCATCATCACCATAATGATCATCATCATAATCATCATCATCATCATCGTCATCATCATTATCATCATCATCATCGTCGTCGTTGTTATTGTGGTCGTCATCATCGTCATTATCATCGTCATCATCATAATCATCAGCATCATCATCAAGTTCTGTATCAGTATCTGTTACAGCATTATCGCCGTCGTCATCATCGTCATCTTCATCATCATCATCATCAGCAGCAGCAGCTGCAGCAGCAGTGACATTATTTAGTGATTAACACGTTGTATTGAATGTGGTGAGATTGAGAAGACTGCTCTTACTCCGTGTAACGAACTAATAATAATTATAAGCATGTTTATGCCTGTACACACAACTAAGTAAATTTTGCCTTGTATTTGGAGATTCTCGTGTACGGCGTACGGGTAGCCTTCCGATCCCGCTACGACCAACTTGCTATTGTAAGTTCTACGGAACAGGAGGTTCACTGCCGGCCAACGCGGTCCTTCGGCCCGTCTACCGCAATATATTGGAGTGTGCCCGGTTTCAATCTTACTCGCACAAAATCTAACGGACTAACTACATTGACCTCCTTGGCGGAGCAGGCCAAGCCTACGATGCAGCTTTAACTAGTCTAGAACGCATCCGTCGCTTGACTGCGAGGATTGAAGAGGACCTTCCAGGAGCGGAAGTCAGGCTATGCGAACTATTCTTCAAGAAGATGATCTAGCAGTGCGGGCGCTAGTGAACAGCCAACTCGAGCACTGCGGTTTCTATATTGAAATAGCTTTATTGTAAAAAAACAAGTAATTGCACAGCACTATGGCTGCATTCGCCCAGGTCTGCCAGCCCCTTAAATACATAAATATATTTTACCTGTAAATTATATTATTCACAAGAAATATATAACATGTGACTTGTGGTTTCCGCTGCTGCCTATCCAGGTCCGGGCATCAAGGCTCAAACCGTTGGGCGCAGAAAAATTGTGCTTAAGGATGCTTTGCCTACATATTAATACGAATGAATATACTCGGTAAGTAAGACATCGTTACACCGCTGCTAATATAGCGCCTTTCTCGGGAACAAAATATTTTATTTTTGTAACTTTATTGTATTTCTAAATTCATATTTGGATGAATAATAAATAGGAATACAGTATTGCTGCTGATGTTGCTGCTGCTGATAACGATGATGTCGAAGATGAAGAGGAAGAAGATGATGATGATGATTGATTTTAAAGGCCAAACAGATGTCCTTCTTGTCAGTATTCGGCAATAAAACAAACTGACAGACATAGATAGCCTTCTTATCACTAATCTGCAATAATCCGGCACAGTTGCCATAGTAGCCAATACCACTTATGGTCATAAACTTCAGAGGCTAAACATTAAAATATGTCGTTATACAAAGGTAGACACAATTTAATTGATAATGCAATATTTCCCGCAGTAACGTTATTAATCGTTGAATAATAATAATTTAGAATAAAACGATGACAAGTGTGCAGCTAATTTTCGTGCATAAATATAAACAAAATATTAAATAGTTTTCTTGTTAGTATCCGTATCATTAGGAAACTTCCACATATGTATAAAATATTATCAAGTATATAGCTACTATAGGTCCATTCCACGTTAAATTGTTATATTGTTTATTAGCTTGCCCCTTGAGTAGCAATTTGTTAAAAAGTTGTCTGCAAATATGATTTGACTATTTACTATGTGGAAATGACCATGTCTACTAAATCAGCGACGTTCAGCCTTATATGTGTAATAGATGTCATTCGGCAACATCATATACGCTTCTTAATATCAGTATGGTACAATAGTTTCGAGATGTTTATTCATTTATCCACCGGACACAGAAACTCATCACTCAATTTAAAAGGCCCAACCTGATTTGCCACATCGGCGTATCCCGGTTTACGCTGGTTGTCACGCCGGTACCGGCGATTTACTCGATTTGGCCAATGTTAAGCCGTTGGGCTGATACCGACGTGCCCCGAATGCGCCGGTTTGGAATCATCGGCGAGAACCGGTGTTTACGCCGATGTAATAGTACTATTATCGATATCTATTTATAGAAATTTTACTGTCGTTTGTTTATTAAGTAAATCAATTAAAAGTCGCTTTCTTAATGCTTTCTTGTTATTACCCGGCAAAACCGTTAGTTTTAAACTATTTTCTTTTAAATCAGTAAGCAGTATTATAACAAAATGGGCCTTAGAATGTTCACGTCGATATACAAGTTGTATATCGACGTGAACATTTTAAGGCCCATTGTGTTATATGTATTTGTGAAATTGTTGTATGGTATATGAAATAAAAATAAATAATTGTGCTGAACACGGTGTTTGTAATAGTAACTATTATAACAAAATATTGTTTAAATATGGTTTATTCAATATACATTAGACACATATAAAAATACGAAGATAATTAAATAATGATCTGGAACGCTTAATTATGGTGGGACTCCTACTTTTTCTCAGGAAGGAGTCCTGGACTCCAGGATTCAAAATCCTAGTGAGAACTCCGACAAATGTCGACTTTTGTTAACCTTGAAATTAATTTAAGTGAATAACTAATGTAATCATTTTTTATTTGCATTTTTTAAATGAAATTATTGTATGCATTCAATAATGCATTGATAAATCGGCCGTCTGAAATTATTACAGTTAAAAATACCACTGCTGAGCTATATTTTTTAATCCCTACGACAACCATTTATTATGTTTGATTAAGAAAATATCAAACAATAGGCCTACAGTACAATATCAGCAAGTGTATTAATTGATACTTTATGCAAACATTAAAATACTTAACACTGCTGAGTTCTGAACCGTTGCGATCAATATTTATTTATTTATCGAAATGTCATTTCATATGTCGGTAAATGTATATATAGTTACAAAATTGTAAAAGCCTCCAGATCCACATCGGGCACGAAATATGTTCTTTTGTACAAGTAAACTATTGAATAAAACAATTAATTCATTAATGTTACTCGCTTTACCGCTTTAATCTACGTACAATAACAGATTTAATAACGTTTTTAAAATTATTTTAATGCGAGTAAACATTTTGTCAACCATGTAATGCGTACTGATGATATCAAAAAAATGCGGATGCGTGGTCTAGTGGTACCGCAGTAGCTTCACAACACTGTGGTCGCAGGTTCGAACCACCAGTACACCATAACCTACTAACTCGTCTTTGGCATAAGACGTTAAACAGAGGTGCAGTGTACCTAGGTGCTTCACACCGGGCACAAAAAGGCCCAGAGTCGCCTCTGGAACGGGACGTCTCCTTACACTACCCTTCTTAACCTTACTAACAAGTCTTTTGGGGGCGATGACCATGTGGGAGAGAATCCCGGTGCATACGATCAAAACACTACACACACGCATGCTATAAAACCAACACATTCGGTCATTTCCCAATTAAATCGCGGTTTGAACTCCGCGTCAAGGTCACTTACAATATCAAGAAATATACATTTTCTTAAAATGTAAATAACGTATAAAATTGTTTTACAGTATGGTATGTCAATATTCTTCAATTATGAATGCTTATAGACATATTGTCCAGGTAAAACGTAGCTCAATATTTGTGAACTGGGACTATATCCACAAGTGAAAACTTAATTAAGTAAATTTCTTAAAATTTTAAAATTCCTTAAGTCTGCACGTAATAGTTCATTTACAGTTTATTTTGTCTTAAATGGTTTTAATCGATTAAAGAATCAACAGTTGTTTCTCATTTTACCATTTTTTTCAGCAAGAAATTATTGATTTTTACTATTAAAAGTTTATTTGAAATTTTCACTTAAACATGAAAGATTAAAGGTACTATTTTCCTTAAGAGCTTTGTGGATATTGTACCAGGTCCTTGCAAGAACATTTTAACAAGTAATGTTAGTTCAAGTAGCAATTACACTCTCATCATCTGACAGTTGCACAAAACAGATGTGGATTAATCTAGCTACAGTATTTTGTTATTATTTTTACGAAGAAAACCTAAGTATTTAACAATTACTGATATTTAGCCTGTCAGGGGCAGGTAACCCATTTCTGCCATTCTATACATAGAGTGTGACGTCCCTACTTTCGTCTAACGTTTAAGAAGCGACACCTGGTGGACACAATGCATTTTTGCGGCATTCTAATTTATGACCTGATTGGTTCACAATTTTCTTTAACGATTTAGCTTTATAGTGTGAATAAAACTAAACACAGTCTATATAGAATCTTCCGGTAATAAACATGGGTTCGTAGTCTGAAAACAAGACGGAATCGTTTCGTTTCTGACAAGATTTCTTTTACCAAATAAAGCGTAAAAGATCACAAACCGTTCGACAAAATGTCAACAACAGAGTGACTTCGTGAGATTAAAGGTTGAAACAGTGCAGTAATTTCCTAAAAACATCATTCGACTACTATTCCATTTCGTAAATATATTGCAAAATGGCCAACCAAAAGCCGGACTATGATCACTTGTCACCTACTGGACATAAGAACCCACGTATGTATTTGCTCTGCCTTATATTTTATTTTGACAGGTTTTGTTGGCATGTAAATGGATGTGTTCGGTCAAATCCGTCATAAATATCATTGAGGGGTATCTGGTCAATTCGGCCCGAATACTAACCCGGCCCGGTCCTACTCAGCCTGGTCTAACTCGGCCCAGTATTCAAACGGGATCAAAGAGGTGTGTTTTTCCCACTTTGTAAAAGGCGTTATGAAGGTAACTATAGATGTTTATCGCACTTGGTCGGTATAAAAGTCAGTACGTTATTAACAAGTTTGTTAAGGCGTAAAAAAAAAATAAGTTTCAGGTAACTCGACCTACCCTAAAAAAATGCCCCGACCCTAGAACATTTTATTGGGTTTGTCAGATTGATTTTTGGTTTATTTATCTTTTTCAATAATTAAATGTGTTTTTGGATAAATAAGTGTTTTGTTTTGATAGTATCCAATTATAAACAATGTTTAAGGATATTACTGATACGTTTTGAATATTTATTCAGTTTTAGAATCTTCAAGTTGACCATTTACCAAAAAAAAAATAAAAAATCCCCCACTACCTACCCTAATTTTTTGGGGCATGTTACCTGAAACAAACATATTTTTTTTAAGCCTAAGGGATTGTAATTAATTTCATTAAAACTTCATTAAAAGTAGACATGTTTCATGAAAGTCGGTATGTTATCAAAAGTTTGTTAATTCATTATAATTATAATAAATTTCATTAAAACTTCATTAAATGTGATAATTAATTTATTTAAAGAAGTAAACATTGTATAGTGGTCCTCTACAAAGATTGTTCAAATGATGCCCGTGGGGTCAAAACTGGCCACACCCCGGGGGTCACATGGTTTATATAGACTTAATAGCAAAATGACTTTAAAAATCTTCTTCTCTGTAAACGCAAGGCCCAGAGGTTTCATATTTGGTATGTAACATTGTTAAGTGGTCCTCTACAAAGATTGTTTAAATGATGCCCCTGGGGTCAAAACTGGCCACACCCCGTGGCTCACATGGTTTATATGGACTTAAATAGCAAAATGACTTAAAAATCTTTTTCTCTGAAACTGCAAGGCCCAGAGGTTTCATATTTGGTATGTAACATTGTATAGTGGTCCTCTACAAATATTGTTCAAATGATGCCCCTGGGGTGAAAACTGGCCACACCCCGGGGTCACATGGTTTATATAGACTTGAATAGCAAAATGACTTTAAATATCTTCTCCTCTGAAACCGCAAGGCCCAGAGGCTTCATATTTGGTATGTAACATTGTATAGTGATCCTCTACAAAGATTGTTCAAATGATGCCCCTGGGGTGAAAACTGGCCACAGTCTGTGGCTCACATGGTTTATATTCACTTAAATAGCAAAATGACTTTAAAAATCTTCTCTGAAATGGTAAGGCCTAGAGGTTTCATACTTGGTATGGTATAGTGGTCCTCTACAAAGATTGTTCAAATGATGCCCCTGGGGTGAAAACTGGCCACACCCCGGGGGTCACATGGTTTATATAGACTTGAATAGCAAAATGACTTTAAAAATCTTCTCTGAAACAGCTAGGCCCAGAGGTTTTATATTTGGTATGTACCATTGTATAGTGGTCCTCTACAAAGATTGTTCAAATGATGCCCCTGGGGTGAAAACTGGCCACACCCCGGGGGTCACATGGTTTATATGGACTTGAATAGCAAAATGACTTTAAAAATCATCTCTGAAACCGCAAGGCCCAGAGGTTTCATATTTGGTATGTAACATTGTAACACGGTCCTCTACAAAATTGTTCAAGTGATGCTCCTGGGGTCAAAACTGGCCACATCCCAGGGGTCACATGGTTTATATAGACTTAAATAGCAAAATGACTTAAAAAAATTATCCTCTGAAAGTTCAAGGCCTAGAGGTTATATATTTGGTATGTAACATTGTGTAGTGGTCCTCAATAAAGATTGTTCAAATGATGCCCCTGGGGTCAAAGCTGGGCACATCCCGGGGCTCACATGGTTTATATAGACATAAATGGCAAAATGATTTAAAAATTCTTCTCCGAAACCACAAGGCCCAGAGGTTTCATATTTGGTTAAAACATTCTATTTATGCCTCGATTGGGACTGCATATGGGATGGGTGGGGTCAAGGTCACTGTTACTTAAAATAGAAAAATGGTTTCCGCTCAATAACTTTAGAACGCATTGTGATATTTTAATGAAAAACTTAATACATAAATGCATTATATTGAGACCTCGATTGGGATTGCATATAGGGTGGGTGGGGTCAAGGTCACCGTCACCGTTATTAAATATAGTCAAATGGTTTCCGCTAAATATCTTGAGAACGCATTGAGCTATTTTAATTAAACTTAATACATAAGTACCTTATATCGAGACATTGCTTGGGATTGCATATGGGGTGAGTGGGGGTCAAGGTCAACGTTACTGAAAATAGAAAAAAACGGTTTCCGCTCAATAACTTGAGAAAGCATTGCGATATTTTAATGAAACTTAATACACATATCTTATATCGAGACCTCACTTGGGTTTGCTTATAGGGTGAGTGGGGGTCAAGGTCAGTGTTATTAAAAGTAGAAAAATGGTTTACGCTCAATAACTTAAGAATGCATTGAGATATTTTAATGAAACTTCATACATAGATACCTTATATAGAGACCTTGCTTTATGTATGTGGTGGGTGGGGTCAAGATTAAGGTCACTGTTACTAAAAATAGAAAAACAGTTTACGCTCAATAACTTGAAAACCTATTGAGATATTTTAATGAAACTTCATACATAGATATCAGGTGAGCGACCTAGGGCCATAATGGCCCTCTTGTTTTAGCTGACCTGAGCACAACGTACTCATGATAAGCTTTTGTGAACGCCTTTTGTCCGTCATTCGTCGTCAACATTTACCTCGTTAACACTCTAGAGGCCACATTCATGAAACTTGGTCAGAACATTTGTCCCAATGATATCTCGGTCGAGTTTGAATCTGGGTCACGTGGGGTCAAAAACTAGGCCACTAGGTCAAATTGAAGAAAAAGCCTGTTAACCCTCTCGAAGTCAAGTTTTTTGCTTAATCTTCATGAAACTTTGTCAGAACCTTTTTCCCAGTTATATCTCGGCTGAGTTCGAATCTTGGTCATATGCTGTCAAAAATAAGATCACCAGGTCTAATTGAAGAAAAAGCTTGTTTACACTAGAAGTCATATTTTTCGTCCAATCTTCATGAAACTTGGTCAGAACATTTGTCCCAATGATAACTCCACAGAGTTCGAATCTGGGTCACGTAGGGTCAAAAACAAAGTCACGAGGTAAAATTGAAGAAAAAGCTTGTTAACATTCTAGAAGTCACATTTTTTGCCCAATCTTCTTGAAACTTGGTCAGAACATTTGTTAAATGAAATCTTGGCCGACTTGGAATTTGGGTAACGTGGGGTCAAAAACTAGATCACTAGGACAATTTGAAGAAAAAGCTTGTTAACTCTGTAGAAGTCAAATTTTTTGCCCTATCATCATGAAACTTGGTCAGAATATTTGTTCTAATGATATCTCATCCGAGTTCGAAAATGGCAGCCCTCCGTTGAAAAACATGGCCGCCAGGGGTCGGGGCACTTTTCCTTATATGGCTGTATTGAAAACTTTATAAAGCTTGTTAACACTCTAGAAGTCAAATTTTTGCCCAATCTTCACGAAACTTGGTCAGAACATTTGTCCCAATGATATCTCGGTCGAGTTCAAATCTGGGACATGTGGGGTCCTATAAACACTCTAGAAGTCACATTTTTTGCTTAATCTTCATGAAACTTGGTCAGAACATTTGTCCCTATGACACCTCGGCCGAGTTCAAATCTGGGTCATGTGCTGTCACAAACTAGGTCACTAGGTCAAATTGAAGAAAAGCCTGTTAACACTAGAATTCACTTTTTTCCCCCAATCTTCATGAAACTTGGTCAGAACATTTGTCCCAATGATATCTCGGCCGAGTTGGAATTTGGGTCATTTGGGGTCAAAAACTAGATCACTAGGTCAAATTTAATAAAAAGCTTGTTAACACTCTAGAAGTCACATTTTTTGCCCAATCTTCATGAAACTTGGTCAAAACATTTGTGCAACTGAAATCTCGGAGTTTGAATCTGGGTCGTGGGGTCAAAAATTGGATCAATAGGTCCAATTGAAGAAAAAGCTTGTTAACTCTAGAAGTCACATTTTTCGTCCAATCTTCATGAAACTTGATCAGAACATTTGTCCCAATTATATATCGACTGAGTTTGAATCTGGGTCACATGGGGTCAAAAACTAGTCACTAGGTCAAATTGAAGAAAAAGCTTGTTAACACCCCTTCCCTAAATCTGCCACACTTTGTTGCCTTTTTCCACACATTTCTGTGGAAAATGTGTGGAATAGAGTGGTAATAAGTGGAATTAGTTGGCAAAGAGTGGAATTCCACTATTTTTATTCACTTATGCCACATGAGTGGCAAATTTGCCAGCATTTACCACATTTAAGAAGTGGAAAACGTGGCATTCTGTGGAAATTTGGACTTGTATTTTTGTGTCTGTGGCAAATGACTGGTAATGTGTGGAAATAATGGACTTGGTTTTTTTCATGGGTGTATCACGAGTGGCAAAAATACTTAAAAGATTTGAGATTTGGAAATCATTGGAAAATGGGACTTGGTAATTTTTTTGTTAACTCATGAATGTTATTGAAGGATACAAATTCAGTGTTTAAGTGTTTGTTAAGTGAATTTTTCAAAAATAATAAAGTTACTGTTTTTGTTTGTTGCTTAACATAGGATTCAACATGATGCAATTTATATAATAAATCAATCAAACAATCAATAGAACAATGCAATTTTTTTATTTATGTATACTTAAATATAATACAAATTAAAATACAGTTTTATCTTCAACACTTGAAATAGCTACATAAACTATAAAATAAAATAACATTTCATTAAAAATTGTGTTGAAGTTTATGACCATGAAAAATATATTATTTGCAATAAATGAGAAATTTAATTAAATAAACGGTCTCATGTTATACTTTATTAGAAATGTATACAAGTTGACATTTCTTGACCCAGTTCCAGCTGTGTAAGAACTAGTTATTCTCCATTCAGACATGTGGACTCAGTTAATGCAAAAATTGGCACACAGTCTGTTAAGCACTGACCACCAGCTGTGGTCTGCTACAGAATTTGGAACCTTCTCTCTTGCTACAAAGCATCTGCTTATCTATTGGTTAACACTTACACAGACTTCCTGATTGGTTCATTTAAACACAGGAAGTTTATCTTTGAATTTGAAAACATGAGTAGTGTTTTAGCAACTTGTTTACCTAAATAGAAGTGAGATAAAGCAAGTTGTAGACTTAAATTGTAAATTTAAAGTTATGCTGAAATACTGACATTAATGGACATTCTGTTAAGAAACAATGTGGATGTGGAAATCAACATTTAGTGTTGTGAAACTTGCTGGTACAGGACTTCAGCCCTTTGGTTTATTGGAATAGCAACACAATAATGGTTTGTATGTTTTGTTTGTATTTCCTTAATTTTTTATTTTTATGATACCATCATAACAATATTTGTTTTTGTCTGGTTAGTGTTTTAACAAATTCAATAAATACTGAAACCATTGCATGATTTTGTTTAAGTTCACAAAATAGACAATACAGTCAAAACATTTTTTAAGTATCTTACAGAACCATAGGCATGTGTATTCTATTGCTAAATAAATTCTTAGGTAAAGAATTGGAATGTTGTTATTTTAGAGTATTCATTTAGCTATTACAATTCTACAGAAGAATAAACAAATAATTGTGTATCTAATCAATGTATGTTAAATATTGGTATTTAATAATCATAAATTGAGTCAAATTAAACTGTCTTCCAATAACATACATTGTCTAAGCTTTATATGACAATAGAATAAATATAACAAAAACATTTCTTACTGATATGCTCTCACAACAGTCTAAGTATTATAAATGTTACCCTATAAAATGATTTATACGATAACATACATCATAAATAATTATTTATGGCTGTAGTTTAGCAGAGTTCACTATTTGATGCATAAGTGGGCAATGGTTTGTGCAAAAATACATATTGCTTACATTTGTATTGCAGACTTTGCCATGAAGTATCATTCAAGGAGGAGTGATGACATTCAGGATTTTCAGCACTCTCGGAAGCACTGGAGACTTTACATATTAATTTACTACAAAATATTAATAAACTTTGATCTATGTATCTAAGTATATTAATCAACTTCTCATAAATTCAATTGTAATGACTCAAATGTGCATACATGTACATAATAAAGCATACATTGTGTTCATTCTTATGTGTTAACATATATTAGATTGTTGTTTTATATTCAGGTGACAGCATATTATTAATCAGTTGGCAGAAGCAAAGCCACCAATTTTCACCATTTTCCACCATCTGTGGCAAAGAGTGAAAAATTTGTCACTGTGGTATTTATTGCCACAAAAAGTCTGGCATTAAGTGGAAAAGTGTCTAAATACTCAACTTATTTCCACATATTGTGGCAAATACATGGAAATTAGTGGCATTTAATGGAAATTGCATTTGCCACTAAAAGTCTGGCATTAAGTGGAAAAGTGTCTAAATACTCCACTTATTTCCACATCTTGTGGCAAATAAGTGGAAATTAGTGGCATTAAGTGGAAATAGAATTTTCCACTGAAGGTCTGGCGTTTAGTGGAAAATTGTCTAAATACTCCACTTATTTCCACACTGTGTGGCAAATGAGTGGAAATAAGTGGCATTTACTGGAAAACATGTATGCCCAAGTTCTGCTCAATTCACCATTCTAAGTGTGGCATTTAGTGGAAAACTGTCTAAATACTCCACAAACTGGAAATTTGTGGCAAAGTGTGGCAGATTTAGGGATGGGACTGTAGAAGTCACATTTTTTGCCCAATCATCATGAAACTTGATCAGAACATGTGTCCCAGTGATATCTCAGCCAAATTCGAATCTGGGCATGTGGGGTCAAAAACTAGGTCACTGGGTCAAATTGAAGAAAAAACTTGTTTACACTCTAGAAGTCACATTTTTTGCCCAATCTTCATGAAACTTGGTCAGAACATTTGTCCCAATGGTATCTCTGCCGACTTCGAATCTGGGTCATGTTGGGTCAAAAACCAGGTCAAATTTTTTTGCCCAATCTTCATGAAACTTGGTCAGAACATTTGTTTGATGATATCTCTGCCGAGTTCGAAATGGTTCCGCTCTGTTGAAAAACATGGCCGCCAGGGGGCGGGGCAGTTGTCCTTATTTGGCTATAGAAAAAGCTTGTTTACGCTCGAGAAATCACAAATTTTTTGCCCAAACAACATGAAACTTACTCAGAACCTTTGTTCTTATGATATCTTGGCTGAGTTTGATAATAGTTCCACTCTGCTGAAAAACGTGGCCATCATGGGGTGGGGCAGTTTTCCTTATATGGGTATAATAAAAAGCTTGTGAACACTCTAAAGGCCACATTTATTGCCCAATCTTAATGACAATTGCCCAGATCCTTTGTTCCAATGATATCTCGGCCGAGTGTGAAAATGGCTCATTTGTGGTCAAAAACTACATGTAAGTCACTAGGTCAAATAGAAAAAAATGTGAAAACTCTAGTTTTGCCTAATCTCCTTGAAAATTGGACTGTCAATCTGAGGATCGTGAGTTCGAACCCCAGCCCGGCCGTATAGCTTGTGTAGGGGTGGTCATGAAATTACTTTGGCCAGTCTCCCCCTATCTCTGATTCAAGTAGGGCAGTTGTCAGTTACTGGCATAAGTATGTGCACTAAGTACTAGTAAACCGCTAAGATCGGCCAAGCTTGCCCAGGAAACTGCGAGTAGGTTAACTGACCTCCGTGATATGACTGAAATACTGTTAAAAACGGCGAAAAATATAAACAAAAACAAAAATATATAAAAATATTAGAAAAACAATAATGAAAAGATTATTAATAGCCAGTTAATTGTCTTTTTACATATCCTACAATAAAACTTCGAGAAAAATATATTCCATCAAATATTTCCCTAATTCTAAATACGAGGCGCGTCATGGGAAAACCGGACTAAATGCATGTGCGTAAAGTGTCCGCACAGGCTAATCCGGGACGGCACTTTCCGCATTTATGGTATTTTCTTTTTCAAGGAAGTCTCTTCTAACCATAAATCCACTTTAGGCAGAAAGTACCGTCCTGGATCAGCCTGTGCGGACTGCACTGGCTGATCTTGGACAACACTTTACGCGTATGCATTAAGTCCAGTTTTCCCACAACGCGCCTTATACATGTTTTGTGTACATTTCAAAACACATCTAATCTGGTAAGTTCGTGGCCTCCGGTAAGTTCGTGGATGAAATTCTGACGTAATTTTCATTTCAATGACGTAACGTCGCGTGTCAGAATTCTATGCAAGTTGTGAGCCGAAGAACAGCCTGACTTATTAGAGCATAAAACTGCGTAAAAAACATCGACAGATAAATATACCATGTTAGTTAAGTTTATTTATGTTTGAAACTTATTGATTTTAAAAACAAGATCAACCCCTTGTGTTGTTAATACCGGTAAACATTTTATAAGTATTAATTTCATTTAATTCCAACAAAAATCCATGGAAATTAACAAGGACATTACAAACTTGTCGTATTTATATCAAAACACAAATATCAGTGGAAGGGCCTCCGCGTATGACCTCATGAAAAGTTGCTTACGAACTTACAGGAAGTTGAAAAAGATCAGGGTCATTGTTGGGTTATGTTTATTTTCTACTAAGATTACGGATTTCTGAATAAATACTGGCAATTTTTACATATAAAATAGTCAGTTTACATTCAGATCGATTTTATGGTATGTGGTTATATTGAAACAAGTGGGATTTTATGCGCATTCGCAACGTCAAATGCTTAACACCCACAAACTTGCTTGTGTAGAGGCTAATTGAATACAATTTTTCATTATAGCAATGCCATGGTTTGGCATGGACATCGGAGGGACCCTTACGAAGCTGGTCTACTTCGAACCGTGTGACCTTGATACAGCGGACGAGGAAGAAGCTGAAACCTTGACGACCATTCGGAAATACCTTACACGCAATATCTCCTATGGACAGACTGGCATTCGAGACAAGTTTTTAGAAATGCAAAATCAGACTATAGGTGGCAGAAGTGGGTCGCTGCATTTTATACGATTTCCTACGTCAGAAATGAACTCCTTTACTGAACTAGCAAAAGCAAAGAATTTTCCACATTTAGCGAAGTCTATATGTGCGACAGGGGGTGGAGCATATAAATTCGAGGAAGATTTTAGAAGTGTAAGTAGATTTTAGATTCAGTTATTTGCAGTTGATAGAAATATACTAAATTAATATTATCATTAACTGCTTATTCAATAATACTGGGCTGGTATTTATAACGAATCTTAGTCGAAAGTTAAGAAAATTCTTAAAATTTTCAAATTTAATTATTGGATTTTCTGACAAAGTAATGCATTTCTGGAAGATTTTGACACATAATTTGCAATATAATTCAACTTAAGTTAAGAATGGCTTAAGAATCTTTATAAATTTGGGCCCAGATTTGTGTCATAAGGACCTTGTCTTGAGAAAGTAGGCTGTGGCAGGGCTCTGATAGGATGAACAAAAATTGTGTTGTTTCTACATTTGTAGGGAATTAAAGAATAACTCTGATTGAAAACGCTGGTTTTATGCTGTAAATTTCACAAGGTGTTGTTCAGGAGCTCGTCAGTGCTTAAATTAATTTATCATCCATTTTACTTTTTTATTGAAGATTTCGTCCCATAAAAAGTACTGTAAAATGCCTTACCCAAAATGGTTGGCTTAGGTATCTATTAATATTGTCTCTGTTGTGTTATTTTTATTCCAGCAAGTAAGTCTGGAGCTACATAAATTTGATGAACTGGACTGTCTCATAGAGGGAATACATTTCATAGATAGAAATAACCAAAAGTGTGAATGCTATTTCTGGAAAAATCCTGGCGATTCCAAGCTTGCGACGAAAGAGAAGTTCGATTTCAGAAATCCATATCCCTACCTTGTGGTGAATATTGGATCAGGCGTTAGTATACTTACCGTTAGGGGACCAGCGGAATTTCAGCGTGTCAGCGGTACAAGGTACCTTTAGCTAGATGTATCACAATATACCGGTATATTGGTTAATTGCAATATTTGATTCTGCAATAAAATATCGCAATATGAATGATCATACCGATATATATATAGGCATTATTTAAGTGGTCTTTTTCCAGTGTTGCGTTTTTGTCCTGTTATTATTAACTTGGTTACAAAACTTTTGACTGCATTTAAACACGCTTATCGTCAGTAATAAACAATTGGTTGGAGAGTGTAGCTCATAACTGCTTCGTTTTTCTATCTGCTGTTTATGTTGCTATCGTTGTGCCCGTCATCAACGTCAGTGAAAAAACAACATCCTATAAAATATTGCACTGTTCATAATGATTTTATCAATCTTAAGCTTAATAAATACATAAATACACAGGTTGCGATATAGCGTTATAAATATCGTGATAAATTAACAAATATCGCAATATATCGCAATATGGATTTCTACTGTTGTGACACCCCTACCTGTAGCACTGAGTTGTTGTAGTGTTTCACAGTGTAGGGAAATTTATGTGAAAGTATTTAAGCAGATATCCAGGACTTTAGACAAGAGGAATATTGGGGTAAATGCTTCTTTAAAATTAAGCAAGTACTCTTTAAAAAAAAAAAAAATGTTGGAAAGTCTTGACAGAAACAGTAAATATTTTTTCGATAACAAAACATATGGTATTGACGAGTTTCCCACTATCAATTGATGAAAATATATTCTAACATGTATGATACTTGCTAATTTTTCTGTAGACAAATAACAAAATTATTGTTGTTAAACTACCTGATAAATAATGCAAAAAGAAGTCCCGATTCTGAGTGGAGCATAGAAATATTTGATCCAGCTACAATTGCAAAAATATATGTCAGATCATGTTAGAATTGAAATAATTTTTGCATTATCATTGTTTATTGGCCAATAAACAACTCTTTGTTGTTCTGATGCGTGGCTATTAAACAGCTCCGGCTAACGCCCTAGTGGTTTAATTCCCACGCATCAGAACTCCAAATCGTTGTTTATTGGCCAATAAACAACGATAATACAGTATACAATTAATGTATATAGTAGTGGTTTCTTCCGTATGTATCCAACTTGTACTCTTTAAACAACAGACTTTCCGTTTTGCATTTGAATGGTACACTTAACTTTTAAATTCAGAAAGTACCAGTACCAACTAAAATGTTGTTTATTGCCCTGGTTATCATAATTAGCACTGGTCTGATGGCTAATGACCTACATGATTTTGCTTGAACAAATGAAATTTCGCAAACATTTACAATAAATACAAACATATGTTATTAATTTTGAAGAAAAAAAAGAAATATAAGCAGTAAGGACAAAAGAGCATTTTGAATTGCTTATTGTTATATAATTGAATGTAAGTTTGTAAATGAATATTTGATTTTAAAGGGACAGTTTCACAGTTTTAAATAGAAAACATTTTTCTATAATTGTTTTTTAAAACAGGAATTTATAGAATCTACTGCAACTATCTGTCTGTTATGCCTTGGGTATGTGTAGCAGGTAGCACATTTTTATAAATCTAAGGTTTAGAAAATTATTTCTCACATCCAAAAACTGTTAAAGTGCTCCTTTAAAGTGAATTAATTCTATAAAATATATGTATTTTGACTTGGCCAGTTAAATGTGATGGTGTTTCTCGTCTCGCCCTTTTCAGTTTAGGTGGCGGTACATTCCTGGGTTTGTGTTGTCTACTAACAGGCTGTGAGACGTTCGAAGAAGCAATTACTCTAGCGACAGATGGTGGGTACTAACCTTAAATTCTCTGACTGCTTCTTGCCTGTTGTTCAGCTCAAAGTTTGTTTATTTCATCGCCTGAAAGATTCCATTAGACTTTACACACTTACTGGTAAATTGTATTCATGCTCTTTTACAAAATTATTGTATTGTAGGTAAGCTATATTAAAGTCCCAGACCCTAGCTCTAAAAAATGCACTTTGTTGGAATTCGTAAAGCTGCTTAGGAAAGACCTTTTTAAGACAATAAACTTAATGTTTGCAAGACATCATTAACTAAATCATCACTATATAAAATGTAAAATGCTCTATAAATAAAAACATCCCCTGACTTACTAGAAATTGATTTAATGGTTTAAAAAATGCTTAAAGTTTTATGAACAGGCTTTGCGAATATGGATGCTGTGTGTAAAATGACGGAATGATGTAAATACTGCCCACGTTAACTTAACTTTATATGAATTATTCAGTGTATAAAAATGATGATTTAGTATTCTATTGTGATTTTTTAAGGTGATTCAACAAAAGTGGACAAACTGGTTCGTGATATCTATGGTGGTGATTACAACTCCAGCAAGTTCAAGCTGCCAGGGGACATTGTTGCAAGCAGGTACATTTTGGTTGTTGAAAAGCTTTGTGTTCTGATTGTTTGGTAGACTATAAAGAGTCGTACCAACGCTAGGTCGAATATAACATTTGCAATAATTAAGTTCATTTACAGGTAATTAATATTGAAGCATTGTTAAACTTAATGGTTTGTTCCTAGAAACATTTGGCAAACACATGTATCAGGGAAAAATAGGAATTGTCTTGTTCTAATATTTGTCTGTATGCATGTGAAATAGCATCGATATGCCCCTATAAACTTGAAGGGTTACTGACCCCTTGTCTCAAATTGTCAAGGATCAAACTTTTTAAGGGTTAAATACAAATGTTTGGTGTCACCCAGAACAAATAAACAAAAAAATACAAGAAGGCATGAAAATATTGCTATATTTTATTAAATAAGCTAAATATTAATACATTTAATGATATCAGTGTGCAATTGTATAAAAGACCTAGAAAAGTCAGATAAATATAAATCAATGTGATTGGAAGATATAGAGGATATTTGTTTGTTTTCGGTGTGATAACGCGTGATGTCATCACCAGAAAGGGAGACAATTAATATTTTAATTGTCTCCCTTTTCATTGATGATATCACGCGTTATCACACGGAAAACAAACAAATTTTATTTTTATTTAATGCTTTATTAACCTTTGTTTTACATTTTATTGGAAAATATCACAGGAATCATAACGTCATGACGTCAAAATAATGATGTCATTTCACAGTTTTGAGCCCGGCATCGATGAAGGTCTGTTTCATATACCGTATTAAATCGGGACCCAAAAAAGTTGTCCCTCACTGTGAGTGATAAAGGGATATATCTCACTGATATTTTTCTATATTTCACTACTTAGCATTAAATAAAAAGGCATAACTTAATGTTTTTTATTTAATATGTTTTTATTTATTTACAGTTTAACATATTTGGCGGATGTAAATATATATAACAATCTGTGTGAATATGACATATATTTCAGCTTCGGTCATATGAATCTGAAAGAAAGACGTGACAATGCAACTCCGCAGGATTTGGCTAGAGCCACTTTGGTTACCATCACCAATAACATTGGTTCCATAGCACGCATGGTGGCAGTAAGGGAGGTAATTCATCCTGCCATGTTTTAGTAGTAAGGGAGATAAACTTCTCATTTTCATCTAGAAAGTTCATTAAAATGAAATCTTTGTCTTGGTGTGATTTCAAATATGACTTAAATATATAAAAAGCATAAGAATATGTGTCTTTCTATCGGATCTTGTCATTACCTTTGACAATTGTTAAAAAACAACAGAAATTATAAGACAGTATTGCTGTTCATTGTTGTTTACCAATAAACTGAAACACCAAACAACTAACCTTTTGACTTGTTTTACACAAATATGTTTTATCAAATGAAAAAACCATTATCCAATTTTCAGGAAAAGAAATTCAGAATGTAACTGAGTTAAAAAAAAATGTCTGTGTGAATGATATTTTAATTATGTTTGGTTATAAGCTTTTCAAGAGATTAAATGGGTAATAATTTTCTCAAGATATAAAACAAAAATCTGCATTGAACTTCAGAAAATAGAGCGTGTGGTTTTCGTGGGAAACTTCCTGCGTGTGAACACGATCTCCATGAAGCTGCTTGCGTATGCCATGGACTTCTGGTCCGACGGCGCCATGAAGGCTCTCTTCCTTGAACATGAGGTAAGTAACGGCCCATAGGAAATTTGTTTGTCCCTAAGGACTGTTCCAGGAAAAAAGGTGATGAGGGGGCGGAACGCCGATGTATTACAAATCTGTGGGTGTGGGGTGATGGAGAGGATAAAATGGATTATCAGTGACTTGAAAAAAGTAAAGTTGAGTTGGTATTACCCCATTTTTGGATTTTTTGGACTGGTGTTCTGCCTCCCCTCATCACCTTTTTTCCTGGAACAGCCGTAAATAATTTAGGGGAGCATATAGTAACCAATTTCAGGGCTTTTTTCACCATTTTGGGAATAAGACATATACCCATGAAATTTGGAATTTTAGCGTCAATTAACCTTAAACTGGGAAAAATATAATTGTTTAATTTATTAAATTTGAAAAATTATAGATAAACTACATAGAATAAATTGTTACGAACAAATCAGTAAAAGAGTAATTACGACTTAAATTAAACAGTCTATATTTCTACACTTAACACCTCTTATTTCCAAATATCTGAAATTCAAACCATCAGTTGGGAATATTGGGACTGGATTTGGGAAAATAAGATACTTTTTGCCCTTTAGAATATGACCTAATAACGGCTATAAAATTGACCCCAAAAAAAGCCTTTAATTTGTCTGTTTGTCAATCCAAAAGTTGCTCTGTACATCTGTCATTCCGTCACACTCTTGCTTGCCCAGGCTGTAACTTGGCCTCGGGTGGAGGGATTCTGAAATTACATGCCACACATGTTTATCTTAATGAGACAGTGTGTGGTGTGCATGAACCAGGTCGGTAGCTCAAAGGTCAAGGTCACACATAGAGGTCAAAGGTGAACAACAAACATATCATCCGCCGTAGCAGTGGTACCAATGCTAGTTTCTTTCAAATCAGAAAAATACCATGTTTAAAAGGTCTGAACCTATTTTAAGGAAAATAGTGATATCTGGTTGAAATTGTATATGTACAATCTTACAACAGATATAGTGGCATAAATACAATTAAATACATAATGTTAATTAACTTATATTTCTATTTAAATGGATTAAAAGTTAAGAACAAACATTGCTTTTAAACGCACAATAAGCTAGTTTTTAATCACCAAATAATTTTTGTCTGTACAAGCGGAAACTCGAATACATGTATATACGTTGACTTGACAGTTGGTTTAGGTTACACAACACTAATTAAAGAAACAAAAATTCATCACTATTACTTGTTGATTTTTTCCTTATTTAAGTGTTTCCTTATCGTTTTAATGTTTTTAGCTCACCTGAGCACAACGTGCTGATGGTGAACTTTTGTGATCGCCTTTTGTTCGTCGTGCGTAGTCAACATTTACCTTGTGAACACTCTAGAGGCCACATTTATTGGTTAATCTTCATGAAACTTGGTCAGAACATTTGTCCCAATGGTATCTCAGCCGAGTTCGAAACTGGATCATGTGGGGTCAAAAACTAGGTCAAATTGAAGAAAAAGCTTGTGAACACTCTAGGTCACATGTTTTGCCCAATCAACATGAAACTTGCTCAGAACATTTGTTCTAATGATATCTCGGGTGAGTTCGAAAATGGTTCCGGTCTGTTTAAAAACATGGCCGCCAGGGTGTGGGGCAGTTTTCCTTATATGGCTATAGAAAAAGCTTGTGAACACTCTAGAAGTCACATTTTTTGCCCAATCAACATAAAACTTGCTCCGAACCCTTTGTTCTTATGATATCTCGGTCGAGTTCGAAAAAGGTTCCGCTCTGTTGAAAAGCATGGCCGCCAGGGGGCCGCTAGGTCACATGTTTTGCCCAATCAACATGAAACTTGCTCAGGACATTTGTTCTAATGATATCTCGGGTGAGTTCGAAAATGGTTCCGGTCTGTTTAAAAACATGGCCGCCAGGGTGTGGGGCAGTTTTCCTTATATGGCTATAGGAAAAGCCTGTGAACACTCTAGAATTCACATTCTTTTGCCCAATCAACATGAAAATTGCTCCGAACCTTTGTTCTTATGATATCTCGGCTGAGTTTGAAAATGGTTCCTCTCCGTTGAAAAACATTGCCGCCATGGGGGGGCATGTCAGTTTTCCTTATATGGCTATAGGAAAAACTTGTGAACACTCTAGGAGTCACATTTTTTGCCCAGTCAACATGAAACTTGCTCAGAACCTTTGTTCTGATGATATCTCGGCCAAGTTCAAAAATGGTTCCGGTCCGGTGAAAAACATGGCCGCCAGGGGGGGAGGCAGTTTTCCTTATATGGCTATAGGAAAAGCTTGTGAACACTCTAGAAGTCACTTTGTTTGCCCAATCTTCATGAAACTTGGTCAGAACATTTGTCCCAATGATATCTCGGCCGAGTTCGAATCTGGATCATGTGGGGTCAATAACTAGGTCATAAGGTCAAATTGAAGAAAAAGCTTGTTAACACTCTAGAAGTAACATTATTTGCCCAATCTTCATGAAATATAATCAGAACATTTGTCCCAATGATATCTTGGCCGAGTTCGATTCTGGGTCATGTGGGATGAAAAACTAAGTCACTAGGTCAAATTGAAGAAAAAGCTTGTTAACACTCTAGAAGTCACATCTTCATGAAACTTGGTCAGAACATTTGTCCCAATTATATCTCGGCCGAGTTCGAATCTGGGTCATGTTGGGTGAAAAACTAGGTCACTAGGTCAAATTGAAGAAAAAGCTTGTTAACATTCTAGAAGTCACATTTTTTGCCCATTGTTAATGAAACTTGGTCAGAACATTTGTCTTTATAGTATCACGCCCGAGTTACAATCTGGGTCATGTGGTATCAAAAAACTAGGTCACTAGGTCATATTGAAGAAACAGCTTGTTAACACTCTAGAAGTTACATTATTTGCCCAATCGTCATGAAACTTGGTCAGAACAGTTGTCCCAATGGTATCTTGGCCAAATTTTAATCTGGGTCATGTGGGGTCATAAACTAGATTGAAGAAATTGAAGAAAAAGCTTCAATTTCAATATGTACTTCCCAAATTTTGAATGTCTGTTGTCACTTAAGTTTTTCAAACCATAATGATTAAGGCTGCATTTCCATCAGTCTGTATCAGTATATCCATATCCATATAAAAATCTAACACATGGAAAATTGATCGACTAATGAAACTCAGGTGAGCGACCCAGGACCATTTGGCCCTCTTGTTCTGTTTGTTTTTAAGTTTTATTGTCACTCTCGTCTGCTTTTTTTTGAAAATAATTAATTCGAAAGATCGTGCATACACACTTTAACAACTAAAACTCATATACAATTTAATATTAATGTTTTCAGGGATATTTTGGGGCCATGGGATGTCTAATGGAGTACATGAAGCTTGGACAGAAGATGTGATTGGACCACTTTCTACTGAATTTTGAGACCAGGATTTTATGCAATATTTATTTGTGGTGTTCATGAAATCAGAGATTGAGTAGAATGCATGAAATGGTTACACTATCTTTATATATGTGTTACGAGATTTTATCTGTGGACCAATTCATTTCTATCAGTTTGATACACTGTAACAGTTTTCGATATGCATGTACATACATATGCATACATACACAATCTTTATTTCCAGCAGATTGTATACACATGCATCCAAAGTTTCACTTGTATAAATAATGTATGCAATTCAAACCTACTTAATTAAGAATCAGTTCAGTTTGTATTTTTTCACTGTGTCCAAAATTATTAGGATATTACATAATTTTGGTTACATTTTAATAGATTCATTGTAATGTATATTTTATTCACATAATAAGGATATCTCATATTTGTTTGCAAACAATCATATTTTATAATTTTCTAAACATGTGATTCATCTTATCATGTTTTAATACTGTATTTTTAAACACTAAATTAACTAAAATTAACTAAATTAAGTGGTAATGAAGTACATGCAAACAATTTGATTTGGGTTTAAACTATCATTGGAAGTAAAAAACACATTGAAAATGCAATTTTTGAAGGTGAGTTTTAATTGCTTTTTGCGACAATGAAACATTGAAAATATATATCTGGCTGCGAAATATCACAGTCTTCAAAGATTTAAGGTGGATCATAGATTTTGGATTATTTTGATCTGCTTTATGCTGAAAATGTTCAGATTTCATATTATGATTTTTGATGTCAGCATTTTGCCTGTCTCTTATCATGGTTATGTTGAATGAACATATGATTACTGCCAAGGTTACCGTGTTTAATTCCTCTATTCAAATTATTTGTATGCTGTCATAATGGAGAATAATGGAGAATAATAACAAAACAGGGTATTTTCAAAGAGGTTAGTGAAGTTTAATTTTAGGTTACTCCTATCTGGGGCCATATTCCAGAAACATCTTAAGTTTATCTTAAAATATTTTCAATGGAGTTCCAATTTTTGTAAGGGAATATTTAAAAAACTACATATAAATTAATAAATCCAATTACAGTTAAGTAAATAGTAGTTGATAATAAGTTGATAATTAGGAAACATTTCATGTATACATGGAATAAAATGCTAAAGAAAAATGACAATTTTAAGGATAAGATTTCACTTAAGATGTTTCTGGAATTCGACCCCAGATCATTTTGTCCCTTGAATGCCAGAGGGCGTCATCAGGATATGTGCAAAGAAGCTTGATAGCACCTTCTGTCTTTTATAGGCTGATTTGTACCTTAAATACATGTATACAAGGTTCCATTATAATGGGGAAGGTTTTTGTGTATCAGTGTTGGAATTCATTTTGATCGGCAAAAGTCCTAACTTTACTATTGGACACAACGCCTGGTATTTGATATTACTGGCCCAAACTCCATATTTCTGGCTACTCTAAACCAATTAGCTTGCAGATAGATACCTGACTAGAATATTCACCTGTCATGATGCACCTATCAATATTTTTCCCCAGGGGTGGAGCGGAGGGAATATCGGGACATCATACTGAACGCGATTCTTAACAGGCGAGAATTTGACACGCCGAATAATTCCGGGTCCCAGGAAATAGACTGTCGGATTTTAGTTCCCGCTAATATTGGGCCCCCAAGCATCTCCCACTGTGGGGATTTAGACAAAAATGCTTGGCTCCAGGGTGGGGAATTTGGACCCCAAAGTACAACATTTGTTAAATTCCCGTGGATCAGCCCGCCACTCTCCCCTGGGGGGAAATAATGTTAGGTGCATGAGGGCCATTGTTTTGTGTATAGTGGGGTTTACATGTGCATGATGAAGGGCTCTATCCAGGGATGTGATTTCCCTCCAGCTCATCCGATTTCATCAGTTCAAAGGCCAAATCTTGATCCGTTTGCAAATGCTTAAGTTCGGTAAACCCTTTAAGTGGGGTAGGGTAAATCCTAAAATTTAGGATCTGAAGACATCGTATAACAGGCCACATTCAAATGACCTTCCGAGCAATAAAATATCAGCCCTGCTGGGCCCAATTGAATTGCTTGTTGCACAGGAATGTTTGGCCACGGGTTTTTGAAAAGTGATGCATTTCCAGCTGATCCTCAGGAATAAATCATTTACAGTTAATTTTCATGCGGATAACAATGAACATAGTGGCCAGTAAACATCCATAGTTCACGTTAATTTCGTGTATAGTATTTGGGTTTATATATGAAGTTATACCACAACATTTTGAAGCCAACAATTTGATTGGCTCCTGAAAAGGTCATCTGAACGTGACCCCTGATGCGAAGTCATCAGATCCAGTCAGCGGATAATATAGTAGCGACAGACTGGAGATGATTTTAATGAGATATTTTCCTCCCATGAAGTGTTTCTTGAATCACACCCTCGGTCATGGTGGTTTTTAAAGTCGCAATCACATACTGGTTTGAACAGCTTCTATAGGGGACATTGTAATATAAGTATCCTGAGAATTTAAAGGTATGTTTAGGTGATTTATGTTTGTGTGGATTTTTAACGCCAGTATGATTAATATTTGTGATTTTGTGCATGCATAATAAGCTTGCATGCATAATAAGCTTGCATGCATAATAAGCTTGCATAATAAGCTTGCATAATAAGCTTGCATAATAAGCTTGCATTGGTAGCACTGCCAGTAGTCAAAATATCTTTTGGCTACTAAACTTTCTAATTGGCTACTAAAAACTCTATTTGGCTATTAAATTTTTTTGGAAAATATTTAAAAATGAAGCATATTTTCTGAAATTATTTCTAAATAATGGGGTTTCTTTGCAAAATCAAATTTTTTGGCTACTAGTTCAGATTTCTTAGCCCCAACCTAGAAAATATTTAATTTTGTCTGAAATTTTGTGGCGTAGTAAATGCTGTCTTGCCATTGGAAGAATAATTATGTAGGTGTAGACACTGATCAAAAATAGATCTGTGTAATTTATGTTAATGCCCCTGTAAGCTGTAAACAAGCTGCATTGCATTGCATATCTTGCATTATTACCTACTTTACTATATAAACTCATTATAAAGCGTTTTTAACTGTTTACCAATTTGCCGAGACAAGCTCCTGCCAAAAGGACATCATTTTGTGTTCCATGGTCTTGTTTCGTTACGTTGCCCTCATCATTATTCAAAGGGGAGCAACCTGCACAATGTAACTTTATAGTAACACTGTAATACTGACTTACAAGCAGCGGGGACCCAGGATAATGATTGTTCTATTAGTTTTCATGGAAAATGAAACAATTAAATGCTGTTTTTATTTTATTATTAGAAGTAGGTAATAAAACAGATATTTCATTGTCATCTTCGAACAGTCAAATTGTTTCCTTCAGTATCGAGGGCAACATTTTGAATTATTATACCTCACTTGATTATTTCTCTATATAATGCATATAAACTGCAGCGGGCAACAATTTGATATGTCGCCCGGCAATGTCATCCGCTACCGATATGTCGCCCGGAGACAAATGATACGGGATTGTTTGGTATAATAAAATTAATATCGACTTCCTTGAGGGTGACAGTGCGTCTCGTCAACCATGGACAAACACTGTCGACCTTGGCTAAAGCCTCGGTCGACAGTGTTGCCTGGGGTTGACGAGATGCACTGTCACCCTCAAGGAAGTCAATATTAATATATTGTTGCCCTCCGCCTAACTGCCTCGAGCAACAGTTCAAAATTTACCCCCTCTACTTCAGGAAAACAATTTGACTGTTCGCAAATGCCTTTAAAATTTCCTTTTAAAATTAATTTACTACATTCGGAACTATTATTTCACCCTTAACTGCTGCATAATATAAAGAGAGAAAAAAAACAACATTTTGCCAGTGAACTGTCTTAGTATGCGTCTGAGATGTGAAATGCTTGTCAAAAAATGGATTCATCATTGTACATGTATCTGTATATTTAAAAAATTCAATATAGTTTTTAAAATGTGTTCTTTATTTGATAGATGCTTTAATGTATAATAGCCCCATCATGTTAGAAACCTGTATCGTTTTTGTTTTTGTAACTTTAGTTTGTTAGGGCTGTATTATAAGTAATCATTTGCACAAATCAGTGAAGAGTTGTATTCACTTTTCTTTCTTATGTATATGAGGCGTGTCGTGGGAAAAATGGGCTTAATGCTTGTGCGTTAAGTGTCGTCCCAGATTGGCCTGTGTAGTCCGCACAGGCTAATCCGAGACGGCACTTTCCACCTACAGTGGCTTTATGTTTAGAAGAGACTTCCTTGAACAGAAAATACCATAAAAACTGCAAGTGCCATACTGGATTAGCCTGTGCGGACTGCACAGGCTAATCCGGGACGACACTTTATGCACATGCATTTTCCCTCGACATGCCTCATATGTATAGTTGTACTCTGTATAAAGGGGCTGAAAATTCAGATAATTGTGTGTCTTGATTTATGTCGTTTGTATTTATCTGTAAATAGGTGACACACCTTTTGGCATGTGTTTGTCCTTTGTTGTATACACTAGAGAATTGCAACAATGTGTCAACATATTGAATTGTTTATACAATTTTGGTCATAGCTATATTGCCATGTGATCCAAAACGTCCAGATTCATATGTTTAATGTCCAATACTATTATAATCCATCAGAAAATACTAAAAGGTGAAAAGTAAACACATACTTATGTCAAGTCATTATACAATTTTATACCCCCATCAAAGATGTCCGGGTATATTGGTTTGGTAATGTTGGTCGGTCAGTATCCCTCTTTTGTTTCAGCTCTCTAAGTTCCAACAGTTTTTACCCAATGTTCAACTTGATGAAACTGCTTGCGACCGTAATATATTGGCCAAGTTTGATCAACCAAATTGACCCATTCACTGCAGAGTTATGGCCCTTGATTTTTCTAAAAATTTTCCTTTTTAGCAGTTTCAGCTCTCTGGTTAACCATTTTAATCCAATCTTCATCAAACTCACCATTTTAAAGAATGCTTGTAACCTAGAGGGAGCATACCTGGGCCTATATTTATAAAGATTCTGAAGCTATTTTAAACTTAAGTTTAAAATATGTCAAAATTATAATTTGTGTTTGACACATTAAGCCTTGAAATACTTGCAGGAAAATACTAAAGATTAACAATCTTGAAATTCTATTGCAACTTCTGTGTCAAAATCTCCAAACAATGCATTAATTTGTCAAAAAATACAAATATAAAACTTAACAATTTTAAGATTTTTCTTAATTTCGACTAAGATTCTTTATAAATACCAGCCCTGTTTTACAAACAGCTCTTGTTTTCTTACAATTAGCTAGCATGGATTAGACAAACTGGCTTTCCATAAGACTTCAACTAACAATCTAATTATTTGTTCTGTCGATCTTTGCAAAGGCGGGTCTAGCTCAGTTGATAGAGCGCTAGATTCTTAATCCAGGGTTTGTGAGTTCAAGCCACATAACTTGTGTGGGGATTGGTCATGTAATTATTTCTAAGGCCATTCTCCCCATACCTCTGATTCAAATAGGGCAGTTGTCAATTACTGGCATAGGTATGTGCACTTGGTACTGGTAAACCGCTTAGAACAGCTAAGCTTGCCCAGGAAAAGTGTGAGTATGTTAACTGACCGCCGTGTTATGATTGAAATACTGTTAAAAAACGGCGAAAATTCCAAACAAACAAACAAAACAAACTGTGCAAAGGCAGAGTCCAACATGTTTGATGTACAAAATGCATGTTTTGTCGTCATCTACTTAATTACCATGTAGTACATATGTACTTACTATGCATCATTCCAATTGTCAAGGTGCTTTTAACTGTGTGTTAACTTATTGTACTTTTATTTAAAGTAATTTATTTTGAACATGAGCCATGTTTGACATATATCGGATTGTGTGTATGGGAGCATTGCCACGTAGATAAAAGCACTTTTTAGATAAAAACTGTACAATCTATACTAGTATGTAGCATGTAGAGCTGCGACGATTCTTTCGATGCATTGATAACTTGATTGTTATTGACCTGATTCGATTTTCGATACTATACCAACCAATTTCGATTCAATTTGCTTTACATATTTATAGATGATCTGTCACTGTTAAAAAAATGTACGGTGTTTGTGTAGATTAATAATGTACATTGATAATGGCATCATGGTTGCTGTTATATTAAACTAGCTGTGAAATATTATCACCAATTTTAAACATTGTTACTATTTACATTGATATATAAGGCACGTACATTGATATTAATCAATACCATTGTATTAATAATAAAAAATAATAATTTTACTACCAATATATGGTAAGTCATGACTCGTGAATACGCAAACACAAGCATACCAAAAGTCAAATAGAAAATAATCAGCTAAGGGATCTTAGTTATAGAATCGTTACAGCTCTTGCAGTTTAAAAATACAATACATATAGTCTAAATAAAGGGCCAAAATAAATACAACTAAATAAAACAATTAAAGATTTATAAAAGGGTATGATTTTATGCCCCCGTTATCTGGATGCGAGAGGCATATAGTGATTGTCCTGTCCATCCGTCCATCCGTGACAAAGTGAAGTAGATTTTACTGTTTTTCCTAGCACCAACACTGTTTATTACACTTGGATACTTACACAGTTGTTGCTTATGACCATTCGCTATCCACCCATATCACCCAACCTCACTTTGACCTTGATATTGACCTAATTTGCACTTAAAATAAATCATATGGGCTGTTTATTGGTTAACTTTATTTTACCTTTTCGTCTAGCACCAACACCGCTTGCTTCAACACTGCTTACTACAACACTTGGATACACAGTTGTTGCTTTTGACCATTCCCAATCCACCCATATCACCCAACCTCACTTTGACCTTGACCTAATTTGGACTAACAATAATTCAAAAGTGCCTTTTCTTGGTTAACTAGATTTTACCGTTTCGTCTAGCACCAATACCGCTTACTACAGCACTTGGATACTTGGATATACACAGTTGTTGCTTATGACCATTCCCAATGCACCCAACCATACTTTGACCGTGACCTAATTTGGACGTAGAATAATTCAAATGGGCTGTCCAGCACTAACCGGGGGCATGTGTGTTTATCGAACACAGTGTCTTGTTTCTACTGGAAATTAAATGTTTCAGTAATCCATGTTATTTCAAATCACTGTAGTTCAAACGTTTTTATTATTGTATGGCACTAAGAAACATGTTATTATATTGATTTTTGCTCAAGACTTCACTCAGTTAAACTGAGATTTTACCATAAAGCATAATTAACTTATTAAACTTTATATTTTGTACGTGTTTTATAAGTAATTATTTAGTCACAGTGCAAGTATTTTAATTTTAGCTTTATGTGTATGCATTTTATTTCTGTGACAACTTGCTACAAATTCCCTATAGGATATCTTTGTTATATAGAATGGCTTTATTATATTGGAAGTTATGTTACATAAAATCTTCGATAAATAAATTTAGGGACACGAAAAATAATTGTTTTCTCCAAAAAATAATGGTGTCGCAATATTTAGGGTAATTACGGTAAACACCTGCTATATGTGCAAGACATACAGAGGTAAAACGACTTTTAATTCAGAAGTTAAAAGATTTTTGTTTTATTCTGGGCCCGGCTAGTTCATTTGGTAGAGCGCTGGACTGTCATTCCGGGGATCGTGAGTTCCAACCCCAGCCCGGCCAGATAACTTGTGTTGGGATTGGTCGTGAAATTATTTCTACGGCCATTCCTAAGTTTGCCAGATGTCAGTAACCGGCATAAGTATGTGCACTAAGTACTGGTAAACCGCTTAGATGGGCTAAGCTTGCCCAGGAAAAGTGTCCGTAGGTCAAGTGACCGCCGTGATATGACTGAAATACTGTTAAAAACAGCGAAAATTAAAAACAAACACAGGTTTTGTATTATAGGAAGGACTATATTGCAGAGCTTTATTTTACACATACATATAGAGGAGCTTTGTTTGTATAGACGGGTTTTGTTAAATAGGAGTTTTTTATGCATACGAGTTTTCTTAGACATGTCATTCAATGTTTTACCAAATCCTACACCAGTTGATTATTATACCAACACGATTTTGCCAGGCTTGTTAACTATCACAATCAGATGGTAAATGATGACAGATTGTGTATTCTAACATGATACTCTTTAATGTTTCTATAGACAAAGAGCAAGATGATCATTGATATACTACCCAATAAACAACGCAAAAAGAAGTCCCGATTCAGAGCGGAGCATAGTAAAAAGTAGTTCCAATTACAATTGCAAAATTATATGTCAAATTTTGTTAGAACCGAAATAATTTATCGCATTATCGTTGTTTATCGGCCAATAAACAACTGTCTGTCATTCTGATGTGTGGCTATTACACAACTCGGGCTAACGCGTGGTGGTTTAATTCCTACGCATGAGAACTCCAAATCGTTGTTTATTGGCCGATAAATAACGATAAATCGAAAATTACGTCTTAAGTACATTTTCACGAAGATAGTGCATAAACAGAATAGCTAGAGTAGGTTTATATCTTAAGTGTTGTTTTTCTGTTGTAGTAGTTAAAATCGGTGTGATTTTTTTTTTTTTTTTTTAGCTCACCTGAGCACGAATTTCTCGGTGAGCTATTGGTATAGGGGACCTCCCCGGCGTCGTCCATCGTCCGTCGTCTGTATGCCGTCAACAATTTGGACCGTTATCGCGATAAAGACTGCATTTTTTATTCAATCTTGACCAAACGTGCACAGTTTGTGTATGACCATAACATCTTGGACGAGTTCGATAATGGGCCCGATCGGACCAGGAACACCAGAGTTATTGTCCCTTTTTTGCGCCAAATACATCTATTCCTCAATAACTCACCTGGTAAAGGAAGGTGAATGCAGTATCAGGAAGATAAGTGCCATAATGTGTTATTTCCCATTAGTGACAGATATAACCCAAATAGTGGAGTCAATTCTTGCCCTAACTTGCACAGTTTGTGTATGACCATAAAATCTCGGATGGGATTGGTATTGGGTCAGATCACACCAGAAACACCAGAGTTATTGCCCCTTTTTCATGCAAAATGTGTAAAAATGCCTTTTTTCCAAAGTATAGACTTTATTTTCCATCTAATCTTAACCAAACTTTCACAGTTTGTGTATGACAATCAGATCTCAGCAGATGCCAAACATGGGCCAGATTGTGATTCAAACACCAGAGTTATTGCCCTTGGTTTATTACAAAATATACAAAAATGGACATTATTCAGGATAGAGACTTCATTTTTCATCTAATCTTCACCAATCGTGTACAGTTTGTCTATGAACGTAAGACTAAATGTGAAGTCGAATATAAGCATGATCGGACCAGAAACACAAGAGTTATTGATCCTTGTGTTTGGAAAAAAATATCAACAAGTTATCATTGATTGACACACGATTTTTGATTCAATGTTGCCCAAACTTACACAGTTTGCGCATGACCATAACAATTTATTGATAAAATTTGATTTCCAACAGTTGCAAGACTTGCATGCAGTTATTTGTACATGCAAAATTGATGTCTTCAGAGCCTGCATGAACGTCATTTATCATCATTGGACAGAAAATTATCAAAGAAAAAGCAAAACTTTACCTTATAGCACAGCCATGGCGATTATCGCATTGCAACTCGTTCTCCAACACTGTTTGGGAAAAATACATCAAAATCTACTGTTTCTGCTTTTTCCAGAATTGTCAATGACTTAATGAAAAAGGGTCAGGTAAGAATATCAAGAAAAATGATTTGAGAACCATTAGCAAAAAAAAACGCACTAACCAATGTTTTAAATAAAAATTGATCCCACCCCCCTCTGCGTATTGTTCAAATACCTTAATTTTCAAACCTGTCACAACAGTATGGTCTTCATCTGTACCAGTTCTCAGGTGAGCACTTTGGGCCATCATGGCCCTCTTGTTTTACAATGTTCCATTTTCGTTTTTAGTATTTTTATAGATAATTTTCCATCATTGTTATATTACTAACGTTAAGCCATGTGATTGTTTGAGACATCTGTAAAATAAATGGTACAATCAACTTATTTCTCTTGTGTATGAATGTGTTTTAAAATTTTCCGAAACACAATTTGACGTACAGACCTTATACATGCAGACAGACAGACGGACAAACAGACAGACAGACAGAAATTAGACCGATGGACAGACAGAAAGACTGACGGACAGCAAACCGACGGACAGACAGACGGACGTACAGACCGACAGACATTGACAGACAGACGGACGGACGGAAGGACGTAGAGTTAAATGTTGTAACTTGTATTGTAACATGACACTCGCGGAGTTTTATATAAATTTACCGTTAAAATACCAATGAAGAACCCGAAAAAATAGTTCCGAAACTGTAAAATATAGTTCGCATAGTATTGCAGAAAATGTTGTCAGGTCATGTTTGAATCGAAATAATGTTCTCATTATCGTTGTTTATCGGCAAATAATCAACTATTTGTCGTTCTGATGCGTGGCTATTTAACCACTCGGGCTTACGCCCTCGTGGTTTATTTCCTACGCGTCAGAACTCAAAATCGTTGTTTATTGGCCGATTAACAACGATAGATCAAAAATTATTTCTTAAATCGAATATAACACGTGCAAAATTTTCACTTTTTCGTGGTTTATCTGTAAATAAAGAACTATTTTTCGTTCTGATGCGCATAAATGCGCTGACACCCTCGTGGTTTAATTCTTATGCATCAAAACTCAAAATTATTTCTTAAATAAATGAAAATGTCTTCGAAACGCGCGATATGAACTTATCCTAGGGTTCGGTTTAGATTGGTGACTTCACGCAGGCGGCGTTGTCTGTAATGACCCTATGTGTAGGTTCACATTTCCGTAATTGTCCTATTTCAGATTTTGGAAATTGCATGATTATACATTGCAATTATGAGATAAGAGCGTGGAAATCTAGGCATTGTGCAAATCAAGTCTCCTGAATAGATAACAGTCTATTTAGCGATTGTCGGCTGCGAGATTGAAATCAGTCGCCGTCTTGACGTCGAGGGACGAACACGTCGCCGGAAACAACAGGTTAGTTACTGTGTGCGCACGGGGGCTGTGATCATAAAATAAAAATAATAAAGATACAATTTTAGGGAAAGATGTGGGATACAAAAAAGATGCTGCTCAAAAGGAGCAGGGCGCGGGGGGGGGGGGGGGGGGTAGCTGGACTACCGGTAGGTCTTTGGCATGTTCTATTAATTTGGTAAAATATATAGGTTTTTGTCATTTTGTTGCTTCTTATTAAGGTTTTTGAACATTTATTTTCCTTTGAATGTTGGCAAAAATATATTAATTTCAAAAGATATTTAATATTTCTATGTTGACTAACCCAGTGGGGCAGCATGGTGGAACAAAGAAGGAACAGGCCCATGCAGCCGACTGTTATTTCGCACTGGATCTTTCCCAAGAACATCCTTCAATATCGTAACAAAAAGAAAGAAAAATTTAAAAAAAGGAGTTGAAACTATTATGATGTGTTTTCACCACCAAACTCTAGTCATTTGATGATTGATTGACCGATTTAAAACATTTCAAGAACATTTCAGGCAAATGTATTTAAAATAATTAACTATTTTGCATGGAGTTGTTCACAGACGAATCAACGCGGGCAAAAACCATAACAATCAAATGATCGATGCTGCGTCATATTTCAGAATTACCAACATGAAGTATCTATTACTTGTGGCAGCCTGTTTTGGAGTGGCGTACAGGTATGTCTGGAACTTTTTAGGATCATATTTTTCACATATAATATTTTTCACATATCATATTTTTCACACACCTGTAAAGAATAGAATCGTCACATCTTTAAGTGCGAAGAATGTGATTGGCCAAAAAACGGGGTATGCGCGAGGATCACATAATAATATGGTTTCATTGCATATAAAAAACTGGATGCGATCACAAACTTCACAGAAAACGTGGTGTAAGAATTGTGTGAAGAATAATTAAGCTCTTAATTTTCACACCTGAAGAATAAGATCATATTTTTCACAGATGTAAAAAATATGATTTGTGAAAAATATGGTACTACAGAGCTACATGAGATGATCACTTAAGGAACGTGCCATAATACCGAATTGAACGCAAACTTATTCAACAAATTCAACAACACAGTTGTATAATTGTAACTAAAAAATGTTGCGCTCCGGGGATATATTATCTGGGCAACTAATAAGAGCTAACGATCTACCCACCACGACATATGTACATGTGCTTTGTAACGCTTAAAAATGAAAGGAAATGATCCTAGTATTATCAACAGAACAACAAAAACGTTCCGCTTTTCCTTTCGATGATCTAGTTTCTATAACCACTAACTTGGTAAATATATATTTTATAACATCAATTACACTTTTCGCGAGCGTGGGTACCATTAAGCGCATGCGCGACATTATAATAAACGTTGTATAGGGTAGGGACATTTTCATTAAAGAGCGGGATTTTGTATGCGTGCATTCGAACCCTACTGGAACCCAAAATCCAACATCAATTTTTCGTCTTTGTAAATATTGTTATGCAACCGGCACCTTGATGCGGGAGGCATATTGTGATTGCCCTGTCCGTTCGTCCGAGATTCCATCCGTACGAGGTTTACTAGATTGTACCGTTTCGTCTAACACCAACACCGCTTACTACAACATTTGGATACTTACACAGTTGTTGCTTATGACTATTCCCAATCTATTCCCAGTCCAACAATATAACCCAACCTCACTTTGACCTTGACCTAATTTGTACTTGCAAAAATTAAAATGGGCTATTTCTTGGTTTACTAGATTTTGCCGTTACGTTTATCACCGAATCCGCTCACACAGTTGTTGCTTATGACCATTTCAGATCCATCCATATAAACCAACCTACATTGACCTTGACCTAATTTAAATGGGCTGTCTAGCACCATCGGGGGGCATCTGTGTTTATCAAGCCCCTCGTCTTCTTTTCTTTTGCCGTCAATATATTGTCGCTACTCGAACAATACAGTTGATATTAATAGGGACTTGTTTTAAAAGTTATCCGTATTTCTACGAAATACCGTCGACATGCCCCTTTAAAATGTTTTAGCGCCAACACGATGTGCAAAACAGTGGAGCAGATTGCGGATCAGATCCTGCAGGAAACGGACCACAACCACGACGGTGTCCTACAGGTATCCGAGCTCACTGACGAGATCACCACCTGGGGTGTGAACAGTAAGTTTAGCCCTGTTTATTTTAGCTCAATTGGGTCTAAAGCCTGAGGCTTTTTACGATATTTACGAGTCCGTTTCCGGGACAAATCCGCAGGTCTTTTTGGGGAAAGCCCTTTCGAACGCTACCGTTGTAGGTAGCGAACACATCGCAAGGTGAACAACATATTTATCACGTCACTAGGAAAGTTAAAGCAGAAAGACATTAAAGGTTTTATTAAATTTAGTAGCAAACAGCGTGTGTTTTCATACATTTATCCTATATCTACAGCCAATTCGATCGTTATTGATCGCAGTTTTTAGCACACGTTTATTCGATCGTTTATTATCAGTGCGACCTCATACCATATGCTAAGACGTCATATGCTAAGACGTGTATGACGGAGTTGTATAAAATAATAATGTAAACTAATTAAAATTATTTTATTAAACTGTTATAAGAATGGTAAATTCTGAAGTTTTCAACAATTCCCACTATACATATGAACATTTAAAAAACAGTAAAGGTCTTTAGCAAAATGTTGTTTATTCCAAAAATACCTTACGAACTCTTGATTTGAAGCGCCTCGTGTTGCATTTTCTGATTTTTATCACGGGATTTTAAATATTTGCTATACAAAAACAGCTGTTAAATTGCTCAACATTTTTAATGATGATAATGATGATGACGAAGATGATGACGATGATGATGATGAGCATGAGGATGATAATGAGGATGATGAGGATGATGATGATAATGATGATGTAGTGAAAATACTATTTGACACCTGAAATAACGCATAACGTCTCGATGCAGACGACTCTTGCTTGACGTTCCACGCGTTCACGACGTACTGGGTGGAGCACTACCACGATCACCATGACACCGCGCATGCGTTCTTCAACAACCTCGACCAAGATAAGGACGAACATTTGTGCCTGCTCGATCTCGCCGTGCAAATCGTGACCTACGATATTCAGCCAAGTATGCACGATTCGCTTATCCAAATAATATAATAAAACCGGTGCTACATCTGGTTTATTAGTACAATTTTATTGAATAACTTAATATTAATTCCGTTTGTCTGTCTGTCTGTCTGTCTGTCTGTCTGTCTGTCTGTCTACATAACCCAGTATCGCCACAAACAGGACTTCGAACATTTCAGTTAGAAAACGCATCATAAATACGCGTAGTAATATTTGATCGCCGTGACCATAATCACTAGTATAAATATAAGACTCTTAAAACAATAAAAAAAACATGATACAAACATTATTAATTCAATCATCTATCTCAATCAATCTTTGCAAAATGCTCACCTTTTTGTTGTGACGCAGCTTTGCAAAAAGCTATAATGTCTTGTATTGCAGCTGACGGACAGATCCAGCCAGCCGAATTCAAGGCGTTTTTGCACGCGGTTAGTACAAACAACCTGAACTGTTGACCTTTCAAAAATATTTTCATCTACCTGTACATGTATTTAATATATTTATATTCCTATATCTTCCTATATTTTGGCAAGAAATCCTATATTTTGATATACCTCCTATATTTTCCTATTTCTAAAAATTGTTCCTATATTTTTTATAAATTTGGCCATTCATGCGTCTGAAATTGGTCTGTGAACATTATAGCGCAAACCTATAAATTGATTTTTGTCTCACTTGCTGCGCTCACATTAAAGTTAAATATTCAAATTATTTTTAGGCAATGTCATGCATGTCTGCGTTGCAAATTGATTACCATGAATATGTTTGTACATTAAAACACAAACTGTATGACTTATCAGGCTTTCGTTTAAGAAAAAATGTGGCACTGACCTCAATACGATATTATTTCCATACAATACTTGTTATACAGTCTATATGTCATGTGGTAATGTATACTACGAATAAAAAGAACCATAAGTTCCTACTCATTACCACAACCATGATGAAAAAAAATAATTCGGAAAGACAGGCTTAATGCGTTCTTACAAAAACATAATGTCAGCTGTTAGCATTATTTTGAAAGAAAAAACCCCACATCGCTAGCTGTTAGCATTATTCTGAAAGGAAAGTTTTATATTATTTTGAAACATTGTTTAATGATTAAACATATGTTTTGTTAAATTTAACATTTTATTTCACCTACTAGAAACACTGCTTGACAATTATCGGTTGTATACGTCGAAGAACCATTAAGATCGACAACTCTTTGAAATATTTATAATAGTAGAGTAAGAGTTGTCGTTCCACATGCTTTTAAGTTCATTCGTCTAATCAAGGCGAAATGCAAAGACGTACTAGTTTCATTATATGTTTCGTTTTTGTTTTTTTTGGAATTCTATCTACTATAATATTTTTCAATAAGACAAGACATTTTTATTGAAACGCGTGAGAAGAGGCTTTCTGGTTTTCTATGGCCACTTAATTTGTATCGGCCTAAGTTCGATTGTAAGGCATATATGAATAAAACCGCCATACGCAAAGAGCGTGTTTATCTAGGCCATTTGTTGTTCATACACTGAACGGGTCCGTCACCCAACATTCTTACAAATACAGAAAATAATCCATGTTCATCTCAAAAGCCTAAAAATCTAAGGCAAACTATAAATAAATTGTGTGTTTCCGTTGCGGTCTTAAAAAGTTAGGCATGGTCGGGATTGAGGTTTTTTTTAATATTTTTAAATACATATTTCGGTAAAAAAAAATAAAACTATCTAAAGTCTGTCGAATACGGATTTCGGGGAAAACAATCGTTGCTAAAAACGTCAGGGTCGGGGGTTTTCGCTAGGTAGGCTCGGGATGCCCGAAACACATTTGTGGCGCGTCGTGAGAAAACCGGACTTAATGCATGTGCGTAAAGTGTCGTCCCGGATTAGTCTGTGCTGTCCGCACAGGCTTATCCAGACAACACTTTCCGCCTACAGTGTATATATGTTTAGAAGAGACTTCCTTGAAACAGAAAATACCATAAAAGCGGAAAGTGCCGTCCTAAGCTTAAGTTTGCAACCTATGTTCATTTCGGTGAGAAATGAAAAAAAAAAGTACCGCTAATCTTCGAATGTTTCACCATTTAAATATAAACGTGAGGTAAAAAAACTAGAATACATATGGATAGGTTGTATTCGTTTTGTTTTAAAAAGTTACCCGAACGCCCCAACGTTTCACAAAACGTTTTTCATTGACGTCGACGTAAGCTTACGTTGGTATTTACGTCCGCTTGCAGGTGCATCCGGATTCCCACCAGAACGGGGGTCACGGGCACGGCTGCCACTGATCCTTCGACCCCTTTTCGACAGGTCACGTTTGATGTTACGTTGAACGTTGTCATGTCACGTCACATAAACTATGCATACATTTATTTATACGTACTATGGTGGCTTTCCGCTAATAAGACAACATTTTGATTAACAAATTCGAAATCAATTGTGTTTGTTGTTATTTAATTCTTATTCGTTTTCTTCTTTCTTTCTTCTTCTTCTTCTTGCTATTAACCTCAACATCGTTTTCACCATCATAATCAGCAGCAGAAGCAGCAGCAGCGGAACTGCTACTACTACTAGCCACTACCTCTACCACAACTACTACTATTACCACCACCACCATTACTAATACTAATACTAATTATGCTACTGCCGCTACTTATGCTTACACTACCATCACCACCATCACTACTATACAAATTAACCATTGCAGGGTTTTAAATTTTAAACGTAACATATAGTAGATCTACTACGCATTAGAGAACTGGTCCATAGAAAAAAAAAAAAAAAAAAAAACAGTAACCACAAACTCAGATGTCGATTACAAAATTAATTGCCTTGCAAAATGCAACATGGTTTTGCTTTTAAGAGACAACCGTATTGATTCATTTAATGAGTCGTGAACACTTTATCACGGACACATGCTTAATCACTTTTTCATGTAAAAAGAACAAGAAGGTCATGATTACCAAAAGCGCTCAGCTGAGTATGGGCAATGACAGAGAAAAGCTCTGACATCGCCTACAAAATGACCCACATAAAACAGATATATTACTGTTGTTGACCTGCCAATCGACAGGTGTAATACAGATGCCTTTCCTGCCGTCTTCTCTTCTTAACAGGCAATCGCCAGGCGCTTATACCGATGTCTGTCCTGCCTATTTCATCTGGCAATTGGTAGATGCAATACAGATGCATTTACAGTCGAAACAGTAGGGAACAAAACTCAGCAATCGGTGATATGTTTACCATGCCCACTCATGTGAGGTTCAAACATCCAGCTGATTTCCATACACTCGTACAGTGTTCGGTTCCTTATTTTTACAGAACAATAATTAAAACAGTCGCAAGTGACTGCAATAATGACACCTGCCAGCCTTACGTTTATCATCGACGAGGACTAGTCAATCAAACAGATCATTTGCCTATTAATTGTGTTTTTATGTTTTATTAATGATATTTAGCTTCCCTATAAGCAGATCAAATACCACAACCAATTAACCGGTTACTGAAATCAAGATTAAATGAAAAAATGAAGTTTCTATGTTACACAAAGTCCATTTTTTGCAAATTTTCTCATAAAAACGGAGAAATAAATCTAGTGTTTCTGGTTCTATCTGGCCCATTATTGCAACCAGATGAGATCTTATGGTGATACACAAACTGTGCAAGTTTAGTCAACAAGGAATGGAAAGTTAAATCTCTATGGGCAATGAAAGCAAATTATTGATATATTATGGGTTTTTTTGAAGACAAGGGGCCATAACTCTTGTTTTCCTGATCGGATCTGGCCCATATTGGGCATTGACTGAGACTTTATGGTCAAACACAAACAAAGCAAGTTTGGACAAGATTAGGCAATACATGAAGTGTCTATACTCCACATCCCTTTTTCATTTTTTTCACAAACAAGGGGAACTAACTCTGCTGTTTGTATCTCAATCTAGCCCTTGTTTTGATTATTTAGAAATCTGCGGGTCAAACATGTACGCTTTCCAAGTTTGATCAAGTTCAAATGAAAAATGAAGTCTGTATATTGCACAAAGTCCATTTTTGCAGTTTTCTCATGAAAAGTAGCAATAACTCTGGTTTTTCTGGTCCGATCTAGCCCATTATGGAACCTATCCGAGATTTTATGATCATACACAAACTGTGCAAGTTTGGTAAAGATTGAATGAAGAGTGAAGTCGCGTCTAAGGGCCCACTTGCCCACTGGACGCATTACGGACGACAGACGACGGACGACGCAGGACAGTCCCCCTTCACCAATAGCTCACCGAGCACGAGGTGCTCAGGTGAGCTAAAACACTGGTCACATAATTATGAAACAACGCTATGTCGCCTCGTGTGACAAATTGCACTTTATGCACAAGCTTTCTCATCGAAGTTGACATGATGCTATATGGTTCAGGTGTCATAGCTACACATGTATGGTAGGCGCTATAAAATTTATACGTCCTTTGTAAAGTCTACTTATTCAACGAGAGTGAAAACTTGTCTGATTCAGTCACGTGAACGCTACATGTCTTCAGAGCTTACATTAAAGGAACATGTTCACATATTTTCAAAATTTTGAAGCTAGTTATGATAACTACAATGTCGATTAATGACACTTTTCGAAGGAGTATTACTGTACCAATACTTAATACTAACACGGACAAATATTCAACATTTTATTGGATAACTGATACAACATACTGTACAATCTACACAACGATAGCGCTGATGAATACGTTAATAAACATAAGTACAGAAGAGGCTCAGTACAGAAATTCTGACAGTGTCCTGCTAAATACATAAACATTAGCGTCGTTTTACAGAGGTATTACTTTCAATAATATAAACCGGGGTCGTATTCCAGAAACATCTTAAGTAAAATCTTATCATTAGACTTAAAATCGTCATTTTTTTGTAAGGCATTTTATTCCATGTTTTCATAATATTCTGCTAAATGTTCACTAATTATCAACTAACTATTAACCACTATATACTTAACTGTTATTTGATTCACTAATTTAGAGTTTTAAAAATATAACCTGACGAAAGTCGGTAATTAAATGTAAATATTTTAAGCTGTTTTTGGAATATGGCCCCTGACGTATTATAATGCATGTTAGATCGCTTTTTCATATGTCCACATCCGTATCAGTGAACGCATCAGTATCCCAAAACATTAAAATACGGACACGGTTTTCCATTAATCCGCAGTCAACGTCGAATAATTAAGTTCTGTACTTATTTCCAGTAAGTTAATATGCGTAAGTTAGAAGAACGCTTACATCTTAAAGCGTGTATGTACGATCTCTCATATCAATTATTTTCAAGATGAGCGGATGAAAGTGACAATAAAACTTGAAAGCAAACAGAAACATACAAATGAAGAAGGAAACACCTCAATATGAAATGTCGACGTGTTGCATCCTTTATTAGTGTTGTGTAACCTGAACCAACTGTCAACGTATATACACGTATTTGAGTTTCCGTCTGTACAGACAAAAGCTATTTGGTGATTAAAACGTACATGTAGCTTATTGTGCGTTTAAAAGCAACGTTTGTTCTTAACTTTTATTCCATTTTAAATAGAAATATATGTTCATTAACTTTATGTTGTTCATTGTATTTTTATGCCACTATTTCTGTTGTAAGATCGTACATATACCCATTTTAATATTTTCAGCTGCGAATTCTGTGGAGCGAAAACGCTATTAAACGTCCAACATTAATCTCTACAACTGTTACTTGCTATTACCGAGTACTTGTAATTGTAATTTTTTATACCATATTTGAGAGAGTTTTCGGTATCCAATAACCGTGATATCAGATCTGTAAATGGTGGGCGGAGCCTAATATGCCAGCTTATCGTGCAATAAGTATCGTGCGGTATATTGAAATTTAGTTGTAATTTATACGCACGCTACTTATTGCGCTGAACGTTTGCACGGAGTTGCGACGGCGCTAAATGTGGAAATGACACGCATGCCAAGCATGTCAGACATCACGTGATGTCTAGGAACTGCCCATTGGGATCAACATCGTAGAAAGTTGGGATGTTATTGGTGAATATGGTATAAAAACACTTGTAGCACCCTTTGACCTCAATATGTGTGTTAATTATTTAATCTCGCATGCGGGCTCGTTAAATAACTACTAACATATTTCGGTCAAATTGTGCTACAACTATCTTACCTTGTTCGTTTTTTTCTGATACGGATTTTCGCAAAGCGGATACGGATACATTCATATGGAAATGCGCCCTAATGGGACATAGTTTAAACAGTTTAATATATTAGTAATACATGAGAGGATTGTTTTTATAACAATTGTAAATGTCTGCTAACGCATAAACAAATTGGTGTGACTGGTTACAGTACATAACTAGGAAATAACGCATCATGCTATTTAAAGCGATGCTTTCTCGTTTTCGAGCTACGCATAAACTGTTATCAGATCATATCAAATCAACACACTCTCTGTTAGGTGGAAGTACAAGTTAAATATTCTAAAGTGAAACTATGAAACTGCATTGCTGAATAAAACGTAATGTTTGCTTTTAAACATGCACTTTTTTATATCGCTATCCTTTTATAATCCAGACATTTGAAACAGTGTGTTCCTGAGTTAGCAATTAACTGTTTCATATGTGTCCATAACCGTAACATTTCGCTGTAAAAGTCGCTTCGTTCATTGCCAAAACGTACGACAATGTTCCACGGAGTTTGGAAATAAGGCAGTCCATGTCATTTTGAAGCCACCTGATTTTAATATCATTGGAAATTCAATACCCTGTTATGAAAAAAAACACACTAGATATTTTCTCCGCCACGTGTCGAAAATCACCTGATAGCCGGTCTCTTAAGGGGGTAAAGTATAGCATTGTTTTTGCCATCATTTTGAAACATTTGGATCTGTGACCATTTCTGTAAAATACAGCTTCCCGTCGTCATCGGTATATCGACTTCCGCCTAAAACTACGGCGTCCCAGTCTGGCCAAAATTCGTCTTTCATCCGGTGGATGTAATCGACTAGATTCTGTAAGTGATCTGAAAAAAATAAGGCGTAAAAAATAGGATTGTTTCAGGTTACATGCCCAACAAAATAATGGTAGGTTGGTAGTTTAAATATATTTATTTCTCTTGTACAACTGGCAAATATACAAACAGATGCACAATACAATGAGAATAAGAATAGGATTGAAACGAAAGAATTAAATTCTTATATGGTTTCTCTCCTTGAAATTGTTTTTACACATATAAATGGCAAGGTTTTATAGAACAAACGACAAGCATTTATGCCAGACAAAGATGTATACGTTATAGATATGCTAAGTTTTAGAAAGACAAACGAATGGAAGAAAAAAAGAAGACAAGCAAAAAAAGCAGGACTGGTGATGCACGGATTAAATAAACAGCTGACGAAGGAATCGGAATCGGATTGTCAAGAAAATCTTCGGGATTCGTTTATATACGCTTGGACTTGAAGAAATATGATGGAATTGTCATTATCGTCTAGATTTATATTGCAGAATAATATTACATTGAGGTCTACGTTGCGACTTATTCTAGAAATATTGTTTTTTAATTTAGCTTGTATTGTGTTAAAGTATGGTTACAAAAAAAGAAGTGATAATTCGATTCAATATCGCCACATGAACACAGTGGAGAAGCAACGATCTGTTTTACATAAAGATGTTCATTTAGCGAACTTGAATTGGTTCTTAACCGCGTGTGAAGTATTTGTAGATAACGCTTACCAACATCATAGTATAAAGGCTATTTTACTAAGTTTCTGTTAAGCTTGTATTTAAAGTTATTCAACGAGTCGCTATTTTTTACGTCTTCTGGTAAACTATTCTATTTTCTAATAACTGCGGGTAAAAACGAATTATAATAAAGAGTTGATCTAGTTTCTGATGTTCGAAGATCACTCGCGTTTCGCAGATTATACCTAGAAACAGAACCAATATGTTGAGGTACCAGATCCGTCAAATACTGAGGTGTAAGTAAATTTAGCATTTTATAAAATAATATAAGCTGATGTTTATCGCGTCGATCTTGCAAAGTTTCCCATTTATTTTCTTTATGTAATTCTGATAGAGAAACTAATGTTGATGATCCGCATGCAATTCCAGCCGCTTCGTTTAGAATTTTTAGCTAATTCGTGTTTTTCTGCCTGTGTGCAATTATCCCATATTACATCTGAGTATTCTAATAAGGGGTGTATAAAAACGATGTATATATTAGTTTCAAGCGATTTTTTATAAAGTTTGAATCTCAATTTGCGCATAATATTAATTCTACTCCAGGCTTTGTCTTTTATATATTTTATATGCATGTGCCATTTGCAATCGTTCTAAAGAATAACTCCGAGAGGTTTATGATAACTGACATCTGGTATATATGTGGAGAGCATTGTAAAGTGATATTGATATTGATTCGGTAGGTATGTAGGTAGGTAGAGATTTATTGTTTTAATTTTATTTTTTTATTATTTTGTAAATGGTGATCGTGAATATGCTAAAACTGAATAAATATTCAAAACATACCAGTAATATCTTTAAACATTGTTTTGAAGTGGATGTTATCAAAACAAAACATTTATTTATCCAAAAAAATTTAATTATTGGAAAAAGTAAATAAAACAAAACTATATCTGACAGACTCTATAAAATGTTCCAGGGTCGGGGCCTTTTTTAGGGTAGGTCGGATAACCTGAAACAAACATATTTTTTACGCCTAAGTAAACATATTTTTTAGCGAAATGAATATGTTTTCTTGGGTATATACTTGTTCACGTGGAATAGCAACTACGCGTTTCTAATTGTTGCTCCACCGCCAGCAAAGATAAACCAAAAACAATATCTAGTACGTGTGTTTTGCACCTTAAATGATTTTTTTTTAAATTTACGAACTAGTACGACTATGTATACACTATTAACAATGCATGTATAAATGCTTTCAAATCAACAAATTGTTGTACCTTGAACTCATACTATTGCAGTCGATGCATATTGTACACATAATAGTTATTTTTGTGTGAATAGTATATAATGTCACACAGTGTTTATATATATAGAGAGAGATTCTTTATTCGGAAATAAGGCAATATACCCATGATTCCAATATGCACAGAACAAAATACATATATATAACCGGTAAATGGTGAGGCATATCATTATACAATTACTGCAAATACATGCGAGTATATCAATCAAAACAGTATTTCTAAAATGTGTACATGGTCGACAGAGGATAAAGTTTATGTCCAAAATGGGAGAGTATTGAAGCTCTTTTTGGAGAAAAACGGTAATGTTTAACTAAATCATTTAGATTATATTTGAGTAATTTGTATTTATAGTTGGTATTTGGCGAAAAATGGTAATGATATATACATAATTTGAATTATTCTGAATAATTTATTTCAAAGTATGTTTAATTTAGCTTATATTTAAGTAATCTAATCAGTCGGAAGTGCGGTTAAGCATATGCAATATGTTACCTAATAAGAAAAAGGAAAAAGGGAAACATATCTGAAGCTGCACGTTTTATCAAAAAGTAATATTTACGTAATTATTTACATCCAATAACACAATATAACTTTAATTTACATAGTGCGCCAATAATAAACAAAGTATTGAGTTAAATGACGACGAGCTAACAAGAACCAACGAGTTATACATATACATAGCAACTGTCAATACGTGACACTGCCCGTTTACTTAAATTAACATGAGACGTCTACGTGCTAAATGGTATAGCAGATTCCAAAGACAAATATATAATATGCATGGACCTCAGTGAAATGTGCTGTTATATACTGCTATTTAGTTCAAATAATACATCTGATCATGCACGATTCTGTTCCAATATCGCATTTGATTATGTTACGTCGTAACTTCCGTTCCATAGCAACGAGATCATAGTGTAGGTCACACTTGTAATACCATGTACTGCCATACATTTCCAAACAATTTTTCGATTATCCTGCAATTGATGCTTAACTACAGAGTTCAGATGCGGTAATCGTAATAATGATATTGTTTAACTACACTTGATGAAGAATGGATGAATATATATGGGGACTGAATAGCAGTATAAGTAGCAGTAATATTACTCATTGATAAAATACCGGAGGGAGAATACATGCACGGAGATGACAGTTTGCAAGTTTTTGAGAATTTTCTTCATTCATCCACAGGGAGTGTATCCGCGATACGTGACAACTTACATCTCATAGGAAAACAACACCGCATAAGGAAACTTATGTTACATTGCACAAAGAAATAACATAGTTTCTCGTGTACCTCGTATACTAAAACGTGGTGTTGTTAATATTGTTGTTGTAAGTACGTGACCTTTTAATTTACATGCGAAAACACATTGACTGGCTAAACAGAATATGGAAGCATTTGTGTAAAGTTACCTTGCTTAAGAACAAAGTTATGATTGGTTACCATGCCTACGAACATATCTGTGGCCGCTGACAATAACCTGTGACTAATTATACCTTGCCTTTCATGTCATCCCATTCCATTCATTTTGTTGCAGAAAACATTGTACAATGTTTATAGCAAAACAATATACGTCTAAATATACAATGGGTAGGTAAACAAAGGTTAACTGGAGCATAAAAACGAAATATGACAAAATATACACAATGTTTGAATTTAAATAGTATGAAATTTGCATGTTTTTGCGTAAAATATTAAAATCGCTGTATTATACAATTAATGTTTGGAATCAGAAAATCTTCATAATTTTTTTAATGATTTAGTTACATAGGGCACATGCGTGTCACGTGAATATTTATCAACATTTTGACTCGCTACCTTGTGACTGTTGATTGGCTACCTTACATTGAAACATGTTTGACATGAGTGACAATTACTTTGTATCGAAAATAATGTATGACTATAGTGAAATTGCATTTCGAGTGTGGAAAACAAGAAGGTACCAACTGTTATTGGTTTCAATGGCAGTTTGGTAAATTCTGGTTGTCAACCCTCGATTTGTGACATGTTACTAAGCATTTAAGAAAGAAACGGTGCGTGCACACACTAACATTTGATACATTTGGGACTGCTAACCTTTCATAAACAGTTGATGTCTCGAGCCGTCCATGTGCCAGTATATCTGGGACAGCATTCCGAACACGGCACAGTCTACCTCGCTGGACTTATCACCGAGGAGATAACGCTTCGAACCTGTAAAAGACATCATCATTATCGTCGTCGTCATCACCATCATCATCGTTATCGTCTTCTTAATCAGTTTCATAATAATCACCACCGCCATCATCGTAGTTGTCATCATCTAATAAATATGGTTAACATTTTTAACATAATAATAGTAATCAAGGTCGCGATCATGGCCGTGATCTTCATCATCATCACCATACTCGTCATCATCATCAGCAGCAGCAGCAGCGGCATATTAAGCACAGCAGTATCCACAGCAATACGAACATTATCGACGAGCAACTTTAGTTATATGTGTTACTGTTTTCATTATCAGAGCACGTACAATTGACCTTACGACGAGATTTAATTGACAATTTGTTAAGTCATTCAGAAAGCTAGGACTTTATTTTTGACGGTTACGCCTATTTCTGTTAAACAGACACCGTTTTACACGTAATCTTCGGCCTCGGTGACTAACTCATTGCTTTCTGAATTGCTAAACACATTTGTCAATAAAATCTCGTCTTATGGTCAATTATCACAGCATTTTTTGAGTTCGTTTACCAATTTTTACATCCTCCCACAGGGTGGTCATTATTGCAAACATCATCATTGTTGTTAACGTCCACAAGAATGTGCACGTTTACCATCCACAATCAAATTAAATAGCCTTTGTCATCAGTATCTGTCATCGATCCGTGGGGTTAAATTATGAACATAATAACACAATAGCGCGAAAGAGTGCGAAAAGCGTAGTGAGTCCCTCAACGTTAACCGGCTAATTTTTTTTCATTATAAACACGACACCCTTTCCTCTGTGCTTTTCAGACAGTTGAATACCTTTCGCAAGTATTAAATGATGACCAGTTGCGTAACCTACTCGACCGCGCCATCTTGAGGAAAATAATACAACGGTTTAAATGGTAAACAAAAAAGGCGCTGAGTTCTTTGTCAACGATATTCGATTTCAATATTTTGCGACAAATAATTTAATCTGCAGTCAATCGGTTTTATATCCATTCATTAAATGCTTTGTGCATCATCAGCGCGTTTACAAGCACTATATTAATGCGAATTTTTGCAATAAGTTAAATTCATGTACGCTCAATAACAGTTACAACGAAAATTCCACTAAGTTATTAAATTTATTTGAGTATGATTGTTTGCGGCAATGTCCGTACTAATTCTGCTCAAGAAATTCAATTCATTAAATGTACCCATAATGATTCCCAACTGCGAACAAACTACCCGATAATTGAGCAAACATAAATTGCTTCAAAATATGCGTATACGAATAATTCACAAACCGTGAAACTTGGACAGGGTCTACATATCCAGAGATGACCAGACTATTATTCACCCTAACAAAAGACATGACGTACCTATAAATATCATGTTCAATTTATTTAACGCATATGTATTATCAATTTTAAACTATAACTGCGAGGTTTGGGGATTTATCAAAGCGGAAAACATTGAAGCGTTCATCGCAATTTTGTAAAAGACTATTAAATGTAAAAATGTCAACAAATTCATTATCGTTATATGCCGAAGTTGGTCCGATTCACCCCTGTATATAGACAGATATGTCAGGATCGTTAAATATTTTTAAAATTATACACTTTAAAACAGGGAAATTGTATTCTTAAACAAATTGCGTTATTACAGAGATTAGAAATTGAATGCAAAAATAACGCAAACAATTGGACATCGAAAGTACGGGGACATTCTTAACCAAACCGGTTTTGCCGATGTATGGCTATTCCCTGAATCAGTGAACACAGATCAATTTATCCCGTTACTTAAAAACAGATTACGAGACCAGTACATCACTAGCTGGAATGTCAGTGTCACATCATCTAGCTCAATGACTCTATATAAGGAACTAAAAACCAGTATTCGAAAGATCATCGTATCTTGATATTGTTGAAAATATCAAACATAGGAATATTATTTCTAAATTACGTTTGTCGTCTCACAAATTATTTATAGAAACGGGTAGACACCATAACATTGTCCGAGATCAACGCAAATGTGTGTTATGCAACCTAAATGACATCGAGGATGAATATCACTTTGTTCTTAAATGCCCTTATTATGCTGATGTCAGGAATACATTAATTCCAAAGTATTATAGATCCCGTCCAAATATGTACAAGTTTATCGAACTAATAAATAGTTCAAACAAAATATTGTTAAGAAAACTAGCTATTTTTTGTGTAAAATGCTTTAAAATACGAGAAAATGTCATATATATGTAGTATAAAATATCTATATTTTTTCACAAAGAAAACATGTACAAATAATGTAATATGTTGAAATTGTTAAAATACGTGTGACATTATGTAGTCACTATGTATTAACCTCATCCATGTGACATTCTCACGAAAAACATGTTTATTTCGTGTCTATTTAAATTGATTTATCTTCGAAATGATGTATGTTTTGTATTTACTTCAAACGCATGTTGTTATTGTATATGTGTGTTAATGACGATGAGCTTTATATGCTTAAGTCGAAAATAAACTATTCTATTATTATCTTCAGATACATCTATTTTCTCAGATAATAATACTCAGCTATAATCGATAATACATGTATTGCCTCTTACAATACTTTAGGCCTCAGCTATAATCCAAGAAACATTTATTGCGTAAAATAGTTTTATAATTCTGGGCAAGATTCGAGGAAACATTTATTGCGTAAAATAATTGTATAATTCTCAGCAATAATCGAGGAAACATGTATTGCCTTAAACAATACATATAGATTTAGATATATAATCGATGACGCATTTATTGTCTCAAGTAATACTATAATTCTCAGATATAATCGAGGAAACATTTATTTTCTGAAACATACACAATAATCCTCACTTATAATCGATGAAACATTTATTGCCTCAAATAATATTATAATCTTCAGCAGCTACAACCGAGGAAACATTTATTGCCTTAAAAGTAGTATATTTCTCAGATTAAATGAGAATACTATTACCTCGATCCAGCAATATTTGCCCAAAAACTCCGCTCCATATTAAGTACATAATACGAACCCAGAAACGTTGACAGTGCCTCCATGTCCCTCACGGCGATGTCCCAGACCTCCTCCTGAGTGTGGCGACCTATCCCGTGACCCCAGGTTTCAAAGGTGATGATGAACTTCAGGTAGGTCAAGGTCACAAGCTTCTTCAAGGGTGAATACGGGATGACCTTTTTGACTGCTTCGAAATTGCGACCGAATGTTTCTATACACATCGTCCTGAAGAATGTTAGAGTTACATTTTAAGAGGTACTATATTTAAGTCAAACATAAATATTAAAGTTTCATCGTGTTCCTCTTGTACGTTTTGCCGATACGTTGATGTTTTGTTGGATAACTGTTCAGAAAGTATTTATATTCTAATATTTTTTCCAGCACTAGCATGAGTGTACGTGACTTCATAAATGGACTTTAATTTGCGTGTTAACAGACATATAAATATCGCAAACATTTTAGTAGAAACATTTTTAATCTCACATATGGTCTAGACTTTAAGAAGATAATCTAACTAACCATGAAGCCTGCTTATTTTGAAAACCTTTGATACACGATTCTGGTGAGTAACTGTTGAATTACTTCGCTGTAAATTACCAGTGCGCGTTCCTTATAATTGTTTAGCTCATTATTGTAGCTACATACATAATACAAGGATGTAAATTACAATATACGATTTCATGTTTTTTTATTAATTGATACACATTTAAAACACAACCATACGTTTTTACATTTTGTGAATATATAATTATATATATAGAACTAGTATTAATTTCTACTATATTTAAGTTGATCTGGATTTGGACTGTGTTTACTTAATCATAACAATTTCAGAAATACATGTACATGTATTTAATTATTAGTTTACACTCAGATTGATATTTTCATAAAATTGTGTAAGGTATGATATCTTTAAGCGTTTTAGTAAAGTGGGACATGTTTTCCCAAAAGACTAAATGAAGTATCACTACTACAAGGTACTATTATAAAAGGTAGTTATGGAAACACTACCCTAACTTAAAGTTTTTCAATGGCAATCAATACACCCACGCTTTCCAAGCCGATGACGTGACGTTGTGCATGCCAGCATAATTTTCGCGTGCTTTTCTTGCAGAACAAAGGATTTTCATGAAGTACAAAATGTACATGTGCATTTTAACTCTATATATAATTTGTATTTACGTCACATGAACAGTAAATTTCGGATAGCCGTTTTGGATTTGACTTTATTATGCGCGTCGTTATAAAGCAATTTAACATTTATTTAACCTGTCACGTTTCCTTCTAATGAAAACTTAACACCTTTGTGTGTATTACTCACACCTCTGTGGTAACTATACAATATTGAGCAATTACCACAGTAAATAATGCTCTATGCAGAAGGTCTTTAACATTTGACGCACGTATGCACGACGTGCACGAGGAAAATTTCCCGCCGTTTTTTGCTAGAACAAAGCATATATAATAGACATGTTTTAAAGCAAGATTTTTATACTTCATTAATTATCCAATCAGTACTACGAGTTCAGCAGTGGTATACATGTATTAGGTACATGAATGATATTACAAGTAATTTTGCGACAAAATAACAGTATTAAGGTTTCCTTCTCAAATGTCAAATGTCCCGCCGATTTTTTGTCAATGCCCCGTTTTGGCCTGAACAAATTATGGCATTTATTTTCAGCCATGTTTTGTTTTAAAATTTTATTTATATTTATGTTATTTTTATTTTATATTTAATTCATAATTTTCTTTTAAACAAAACATTGCATACAATTACCTTGCATCATATTTCCAATTTAAACAAATAATAAAAACACGGTCATTGATAATTACACCTGTTACAACTGGGAAGAGTGAAAGCGCGACGTCATCAATTAGCCAGGTCCCTAAATCTGCAAAGCCGTTAGCAACACCCATCGCAACAGTTTCGGTTTGAAATAAAAAAAACTCTTTGCTGAGCTGGAGCCATTGTCTAGCGGTTTGCAGCACTAAGCGTGTAACACGATGAGACCGTGGGCTGTGAAAAAAGCATCAATTAATGCTACTGTACCTGAACAATGCAAGCACTGTCGATAGAGCATTAATGAATTAGGTTTCTAGAGGAAATGTCAAGGGTGTGAAAAAAAAGCAGACAGTAACTTCTGTTAAGTTGGTGGGGATAAATTAAAGATTTAAATGGGAGTGACAAAATATGCACTTATTGGAATAACAATGGAATTGTGTTACGGCATAAAACTTACTGAATATTAACATGAATATTTGCATTCAATTTGGATTAATATGCGCTTCACGCACAAGGTAATTATGTATGCGTATCTGAATTTACACAGATAACGTTTTTTTATGAAAGGAAATTTAGTACAACATTCCAGAACAACTTCAACAAAAACATGGACAAAATTTTGTAAAAATAACATCAACAGACATTAATAAACAACAGCTGTAAATTGTTTCATTTTTTTTTACCTCAATTTTTGTTTCAACAATCGAAGTAGTCACATAAAGAAAATATCTTAGGATGATTTTTGTACCGGTTCAGTACTATCGCCCCAAATCAGGTTTGTTCTGGCACGGACCCATTGATTGGCAATTTCTGTATCCCCACATTAACATAATGAACATGCCTCATACATTGTGATTTTGCGACTGATATATCTGTATCTCGGACTAACATACACGGATAGCAGAATAAAAGAACTACATATTAATAGTGTCTGTAAAGCTTAATACTAAAGCTTAATACTAATGTGGTGCTGGGGGTTATCTGACTTTTTCCAATTCTGCTGTTAGATTGGCGTTCCGCCCCCCCCCCAATCACGTTTTTTCCTCGAACAGGCCTTAGAGGAAATATGCATATCTGAATTTCAACATTTAGAAAAAATCATTGTACATAACTTTTTATTTTGAATTATGAAAACGAGTCAAATATAATGTTATGCATCTTTCTTAGGAAGTTTGCATAATTTATTTCATTGCCAGTAATTAAGAACAAAAAGTTAACGTCTTGGCAAAAATACAACATCTAAAGTAAATGTATACCCTTGATCATTTAATGATCTTATTACATTATAAAGTGTTTCAAATAATGTACAATATCAAATAACAAATTTAAAATTGACAATAAGGTAACATAACCTTCTTTCATTAAATAATGTGTTTACAAGTTTATTTATTTTTGTTACATATTAAAATGCATGTCTGAGATTTTTACTCGCATAAAACTGTGTCACCATTTTTCTTGTACATATATGATGTAACAAGTTTTCATTAACTTCTAGAGATGCTAACATGCTTTGGTATTAATAAGATGTTGTACATACATTTCAACGGAGTAAAAACATATCCAGTTTATATCTGCATGCACTAACATATTGTTAGGGAATTCCCAGCAAATTTGACTTGGGCTTGAATGTTGTGCCCGGAGTTTAGTAGGGCAGGTACCTGTACCCTAGCTGAAAACTGGCCAAAGAAAGCAAACCTCCGAGTCTATGATGAATGGCCCCTTTATTATTATAGCGGGATGAATGGGGTTAGCTGACAATCACAGAAAGTTCCCCAGGGGAACCACGGTCGGCCTTGAATAATCATGTTCTTTAAATCATTTATCAAGGTACAACTTTCTTCTTATAGTTTGCTAACACGACCAATAAAATGAATTAGTAGTACTTATAATAATGCAAGTCAGAGAAACAAAAGGTTTATGTATCAGTAAAGAAACATGTTCTATGTACCAGTATAGGTTCTCTTCTGTGAGTTTCAGGAACGCCCTTCCAATGGCCTTGTCTTGCTCGGACAGATGTGTATCTGGGTCAAGGTCGAATTTCTTCTTCAGATACTCGATGCAAAGCTGGGAATCAGCCACCGCCTCTCCGTTAAGTGCCATCCACGGCGTTTTGTGCTTGGTGGAGAATATCCCAGTGTGATCATTCTGTTGATGACCAATTATAACAAATGTCATTCAGTTGAGTTGAAATCGATAATTTTAAATGATATGTAATTTTTACACGGCCAAAATGTGACAAACTGTGAAATATTGTGATTGGCAAAAAAGTGCAGTTTCTCTTACAGACATACAAAAATTATATAAGTCATTAGCATTAAATAGTGAAATTGGATAATATTATATTGTTTTTATTTGTACAGGGACTTTCTCTTTTTACTTTAATTTTTTAATTTTTTTAATTGCATGTAAATAATGTACAAACAACAACAACAACAATAACCCAATACAACAACAACAACGACAACAACACAATCAACAACAACAACAACAACTACTACTACGTACTACTACTACTACTACTACTACTACTACTACTACTACTACGATAATAATATCAGATTTGCATGTAAGTGATAGAAACTCAGCTACTACCATGTAGGGTATCTTCATCATCCGGAGGAAGGTTTCCAGTTTCATAGGAAAGGGAGAGAAACTAGGGGCCTTGGGACCTCTCCCCACCTGGTACAACACCACCACATCTTTAGGGGCCGGCCGGAGGGACACTAGCCTGAAATTCACGAATACCAACAATGACATTTGGTTTCTTTCAAGTATGCAGTTCAGACGAAGCTCATAATGATCACATTTTTAACGTTTTGCTAATGACGATATTGGGAAAAGTACTAGTGGGTTTGGTGTTTATGATGTTGATGATGATGATGATGATGATTATGGTGGTGATGATGTTGATGATGAGGATGATGAAGAGGAAGAAGATGAAAAAGAAGAAGCAGAAGATGATGATGATGACGGCGATAGTGATGATGTTGATGAAGAAGAAGAATATGATGATGAAGATAATGATGATGATGAGAAGGAGGAGGAAGAGGATTGAGATGATGATGATGGAGATGATGATGATGATGATGATGGTGATGATTAAAATGACGATGAAAACATGATTCGCAATACAATTAACGATAACAGATGCAATTACAACAAAACGTTGAAGGAAATATATTGAGAAATTCAGGCTAAGGCCCGTTTCAAAATTAATCTATAGCTATACGATATCTACAAACATGCCACTGTGTTGGGCATGTCACTCAAATGGCTACTTAATTAGTAAGATAAATAGGAATCGTATTTGTTTGACCGTAACTTGATACAGCCACCTCGTTTTGAAAGTGTCGCATTTCACCTGCATTCCTCCTCACGGTCAGTGTATTAACGTGCTTCTAAGTACCAGACGATCGCTTGTTTATGGGAGCGTTTAAGTAGACTGATGCAGTCGTTTCTGTCAAATATTGCATTCATCATATATAATGTTACTTTGCTCCTACTTTGAAATACGTGCTTGTCATTTTGATCTTGCTCAAGACAGTAACCTAAAAACTCTCCCAAGGAAATGTAATTTGGTAACATAAAACAAGAAAAAGAATTTGTCGACCTATACATTTTACACAAAGTTTCAGTAGTTTGTTTTCAGGGACTAAAATAAGTCTACGTCTAAAGATGTTGAGGCGTAAAAAAAATTGTTGGTTTCCGCTTATCCGCCACCCCCCCCCCCCCTAATTTTTCCGCCGACACTAACAGTTTTTTTGCCTATACATCATTAACTTTTTCTTACTTTCGGTCAAAGAGCTGTTTTCGCTTATATTCGGCTTTTCGGTAAGTCATATTTTGAAAAAGTAAATTTCAAACTCATACTGTGAAATGTCCTTTTTCTATGAACTTATTTATAGCTAGACGGGAGGCGTTTAACATTTTACATACAGTCCAATAAAGTCTACCTAAATGGTGTGGTGATTATGCGCGAAGAAAAAAACAACAGGTAAAAGTAAATAAAAAGTTATTTTTTTACCTCCCCCTATATTGTTAGGAGATGTAAGCGGAAACCAACAATTATTTGTTTTTGCCTTATATGTCACGAACTTGTAACAGTCTACTTTTATTACTAGCACAACACTGTAATCTTGCATCACTATATAATTCATGAAATTTACGTTATGAACTGAAATGGAAAGTTCACACCGACTTTACTAACGTTTGCCGCCTAACGTAACGAACATACGTCATTAAACAGACGTTATAACGAACATACGTGATTAAACAGGCGGTATAACAAACATAAGTTATTAAACAGACGTTATAACGAACATACGTTATTAAACAGACGTTATGAACAGACGTTACTAAAATTATGTACCGACTTGTCTAAAAAAGCGTAAATGGTAACACTCAGTGCAAGTTTTGGATTTAAAAGTAACACTATTTTCTGGTTATGAATGTCGAGTCGTTATGCAATAACATTTCTTGAACAAAGGATGAAATAGCCAGGCTTATGCTATTCCAGGCTATTGTTGTTATTTTTTAGTATAGAGTTGCACTTCAAATTTTAGAATGCACAGTATTTGACCCCTTGTGCTCAGGTCAGTTGGTTTAGATGTGATATATGGCTTTTGGTTGTTGTTGAGCCTGGGCAGAACATGTTGCTACACCGCGCAACAACAACAGAGCAGCATGTTTAACCATGTGTGCCTATTTCCGTATAAATAGTGGGATCTATGGTCATTAGAGAGGCTTTTCTAGTTTGGAGAGAGAGTTTCTCGGGATTTTCTGGACTTGGAATTAGGAAGACAATCTTTAATGTAAAGTGAAAAGCTGCTATTGTTCATTTCGAAATGTGAGATTTGTATTCACTAGTTTGTTGAAGATGTTAATATTTATAATCCTAGAGTGGAAATAAACGGTAAAGTGACAATGACTCTTCTGTGTACCCCCCTAGAACAGTGAACATTTACAACAAAAATGTATAACACTGGAGTATACTAAACCAACCAAAATTTATAACACTATTCACCTCTCAAGAAAACAAACACAACTTATAATGATTGTACACACAATATACAATGCAATAGAGCTAAACGTATCAAATAATACATGTGTTTTATTTATTATATTATTTGTCATTTGATATATATTAATAGATATTAATTTATCTAGTCACAGCTGGTGTTTCTAAACAGAAAAATCAATATTCCATGGAAACAGAGAAAACCACTGAGGATATGCAGCTCCATGTGTCATTGTGGTGAGTAATTATATATAAACTGTAACCGAAGGCGGGTAAGTATTACAAATATAATTAGACATTTCTCGAAAACATAAGAACTCATATTCGAAAACTCTTGTACACGAACAAGAGACCGCAGACCTCCGTCAGCTTGTTTTCACCATGCAATGTGCAACAAATGAGTTAAAGACAAAACTGGGCAATCCTTCGTATCTCCCAGTAATTAAGTTTCCTTAAATAAAAAAAATATCGGTTTCAGACAGTGATCCTAATCCCCACCAAAACCTAATCTTTTTTCATTGGCCCATGTATGCATCCCCAGAATATTTCCTGCAGATAAATGTTTGGCATGTAGTTGCTAACTCACAAACGAATAGACACCACCAAAAACGTAACCTCATTGGCGATGACAATTAAAGTGAAATTTATTATCATCTTTCGAATAATAAAATTTGGTGATCAATCACTCATAAATCATCCAATGTAAGAGCTGAACGGCTTACTTAAAAACCTTACAGCTTTACTGTCATTGAACCACGAAAAGATCACTGTGACCTGATCCGTATTGTCCAGAAACGTATCAAAATTCATATTCGTTTGTTACGTGTGCTTCTGTGAACCTGTTACAAACTGTACATAGCAAAATGAATGAAAATAAATGATGAATTATCACACACACAAACATACCGAACAAATGCAACTTCATCACAGAAAGATGAAACGAATGTTTTAACAACACAAATATGATAATACAAATATTCTTTTACGAGAAAAGCAGTATACACTTATGAAACTTAATATGCATTAGTGAGGAAATAACAAGAGTCACGGATCAATGATCAAGTACGAGGCTGAAAGCAATCCAAATCGCATCAATGTTCAAACTGACGGGCTAACCGACATACTTCGTGTTATCGGGCACAAAAACCGGAAGAGATATGAAGAGCAATGGATGAAATTCAAGAGCTATTAATGTTACAATCGCTTAAATATGACGCGCCATATGATACGTTGTTTGTCAAGCCAGAATAGAAAAATATTGAAAGTCAACACTTGAATGAAAAAATTTCGTTCATATTACAAACGTTTTCGGTGTAGATTCATTGAAGATATAAACGCATTGGTAAGATAATATTAACGGAGTCATTCAACGTTAAAGTAACATATAACAACTTTTTAATAAAGTAATCCATGAAAACGAAATATCGCCGAACATGTTAATCGGAAATATAAATATGATTCAGCAAAATTAACAAATTAAAAGCGAATTTCCTCCAACGATTTTTTTTTTGTAATTACCGTATGTAATAATGAATTGTCTGATGCAACATGTATTTTATTAGCATTAAACTTTCTACCGACAATGCGCACAATGCACACAATTAATATGAAAAGGCAACCTTGTCTTCTTGCCTATTTAACATATCATTTTATGAGATTCTATTTAGCTATGTTTATACTTCATCACTTAGTACCAAATTAATAGACCTAATCGTATATAAGGCAAACAATACCATACACCAATCTAATAGTATTCTTGAGATTATATATAAACCACATAAATACCCGTGTTTCGGCGTAGCTGTCTCAGATCACTTTTAACAGAGATTTCTGGCGATAATTATGCAGCGGGACAATTGAATGCCAGTAGAATTTGGCAAATTTTCTTTTTTTAGGGAATGCAAACTTACAACAATGGTTTAATGTATACCAACAACTGTTGCATACTTTTGGGGAATAAAATGTACACATTGTTTTTATAAGCGGTTAAAATAAAGTTATAATCATTCCTTCGACATACACTATAGAACTGAACATAATTATGAACATATTTTCTCATTGTATGTGAAGAACAGAATATTATATTCGTTCTCAGAATAAATCCACTGTTTTGTTTTGCTTAGCGGCACGCTCGATAAATAACAATTGATTCACACGATCATTCTAAAATTAGCGCGCGTTTAGCTGCCGTTGTATAGCTGTTATAATATAAATGCATCTATTAGCGTCCAGAGAATTATACAAACGAATATTTCAATAAATGGGGAATTTATGTTTATAAACTTACTGTGCATTTTAATTTGAAATTGAATGGCGGTTGCGTTCTGTTAAGAATGAAATAGAATTGCACATTTCTATCAACTTCTCCAGTAGATGTTATTCAACTTATAAAAAGATATCTTTCAATAAATTAAATGTGGTGAAAAAAGTAACAGAATACGTCGATCTGTTATTCATGTTGCTCTTGCTTCATTTTTGTAGCATTAGTACATTATTTGCAATACCAATCATACATAGAAACCCTTGATACATCATATTCCTACCGAATATAATTTTAAATCACCATAGTCTAATGAAATTTTATGTTTGTGTTATCAAAAATGGAAGTCATCATTATTTCAAATGCGCTGAATGTTCCCTGAAGATTGCTTTTCATAAGGATACACAGTATAAATGATTAACTGACTTAGAGATGTGTATGTATTATGCATAGATAACTTCCAAGATGAAGGTAGGGTATATAATTTAAGAATAATTCTACGCGTCTGATACAGAATAATTTTCATTAATTCCCGCAATTATTTTCGTACATTGTTAATGTGTTAAATTTGGCTGACAAATTTATATAATAATGATGTTAACGTAATTATTTAGGTTATTCATGTATCACTGGTGAAAACATGGGGCGGTATGATCGATTTATTCACGGTACATATATTAATACTTATTTAATTAATCACACATTAATTTTGGAATATAAGAAGTTTTCTTATGGTGCTCAAAAAATCTGGGGTCCGAGAAGTCGCCTTGTCTAGGTGGGGACCGAAAAATCTGGGGTCCGAGAAGCCACGTAACCGATCATATTGGCCCACTTGTATAATGTTTAGGGTAAAATGATATCTCATTATTAATGTCAACGAAGACTGTCTTTTTTTAAAAGGCATTTTTTGTTCCAATACAAATATCCTCGCACCAATAACCCCAGTATGGCAACTGCACATAATGAAGCGTAATCATCCATACTGTTGTAAACACCAGCACTAACTACGAGTGAATGATCTGTAGCTGATATATTCCTAATATAATATTTCACAGCTGCTCGGATACACACTCTGTCACAACAGACTGTTTCGTATTATTTCTAGCAGCTACAGCTCAGGAGAAGTTCTGTATGGTAGTCCGTTATACCCGTTTTCGTTATTTGATCCGAGTAGATAATACGAAACCTGTTTTAACCCTTTTCTTTTAATATTCAATGTGTTTGTTTTAATTTCTACACGTATGCTGTATGTCTAAAATTAGCTGGTAAACGTGGAATGAATAAATCCCATTTCTGTCGTTAATAATGTGTATCAATTTAAAAAGAGGATCTGTGAGAAATATAATAACATTGTGGTTGATTTTCGTTCTAATAATGGTGAGTTTAGTGGGTAATAGAACGTTATGATGATGACAATGATGATGACAATGTTGATGATGATGATAATGATGATGATGATCGTGAAAGTTATAATAATGGTGAATGTGAGAATTAATTTTGATGATGATGGTGAGAATTAATTTTGATGATGATGATTTTATTATGATGATGATGATGATGATGATGACGGAAATAATTTTGATGATGATGCTGATGATGATGATGACGATAATGCTGCTGATAATGATTATGATTATAATTATGATGATGATGATGATTATGATTATGATGCTGATTCAGAAAATGATGATAATGATGATGATAATGATGATGATAAGACATGTAATGGACAACACTATGTTCATCCATAGAATCAGTCAAAGTGGCTTATTTTAAAATCCATACAGCCATACGATATCTGCAAACATGCCAGTGTGTTTGGCCTGACACTAAAATGACGAGTACATTGGGCAGATAAATGCGCACTTTTGTTGCTAGCGCGTAACTTGAAACAGCCACATTTAATACAAATTCCAAATTATGTAGACTACTACTGTAATAGTACCACAAAAATGCCATAGACGTAATAATTGACATGCATATATCTATAATTTGTAATTTATTACATTTTTGTCATATTTTAGATCTTTATCTGACTAAGTCTCACCTGGTGATGAAGATTCTAGGAAAACAGAGAAAAAAAGAGGATATGTGAAATTTTCGAGAATATCCTTTTTATGAACTTAAAAGGATGGCGGGTTAATAGTATGCGCATTTTTGGACTTTTTCTTTAAATCCTATAGGAATTTAAAAAGAACTAATAAGTAATAATAAGTAAAAGTAAAAAGAAGTAATATAAGTTTTACGCGTATTATTAGATATTTTTGAAAGCACATTCATGAAACGCTTTAAAAAGAAGTTCACATAGGTTTTACACGTTTTTATGCTATTGTGGTAGTGGGAGCAATATTCCAGTTGTAGGATGCAGGCTTTAGGATGTTGGAAATCCATGTTTGAAATCCCGCCGAGACCATTTGATTTTTCTGAGCAAAAAAAAATTACCGCACGTTTGCTCCTCTCCAAACAGGTGTATACATGAGTACCTGTGTGGGAAATGTGTCCTTGTGCCGTGGCTGCATACTGCTCCGAGTGGTAACGGACGGTTTACGACCCAATGGTCGTGGGAAAAAAGTGAAGTCGAGTGAAGATGTACATGTATATCAATATTGTATCAGACTATAAACTTATTCTTTACGTTTACCTTAAATTAGACATTGTTTGAATCTTATTCGTATTATACGAGCTAGACAGCACTCCTATAGCCCTTAATTCCGCCAAGGATGCTCCGGTGGACAATGTCCCATCCTTGTCTGTCACGTTGTCAAAAATAGACACGACCTTACAACCGAAGTTGTTTTCGTACGAGTTGATATAAACTCCCCCTTTTGAACTACTTAACAAAATACATAAATAAAATATGGCAAATGCATTAGCCTTGAAATAACTTTAAACGTGATACGGATCATTGATCAGGTACATGGCTGAAAGGAATCAAAATCGCATTAATGATCACAATGTCGGGTTAACCGACATTCTTCTTGTAATCGCGCTCTATAAAGGGAATATATATGAAGAGCAACGGATGAAATTTAAGAATTATGAAAGGTCTCTTCGCTTATAAACGGTGTTCCATATGTGCACCATAACTACGTGTATACAACTATTGCAATTCTACACTTTTCTGAAATACTTTAAATCATTTTACAAAAATGATTGTATCCGTTTAGTTTTTATACAAATATACATACATTTTGTAAGATAATATCAATGTCATTATTCAATGTTAAAGTATTATGTATAACTTTTAATAAAGTATTCCATTAAAAGGTAATATCGCCGAATATGTTAATAGGAAATAGCTATGACTAAACACAATTAACGAATCAAAACATTCCTCCAACGATTCAACTATTTGTAATTATGTAATTATTTAATGCAGCATATTCTCTATTAAAATTACAATTCTACCGACAATGCACAAAATTAATATGGAAAGGCCAACTAGTCTCCTTGCCAATTTAACATATCATTTTTTATGCGATTGTATTTACAATGTAGCTATGTTTATCCTTAACAACTGATAAAATAATACACACTTTATAAATCGAATGGTATATAATGATACCATACAGAATCTTATAATATTCTTGAGGTAATATATAAACCACATCAAAAATACCTGTTTTTCCAATATAAATATACTCGCACCAATAATCCCAAAATACCGACTGCACATAACGTAGCATATAAGTCCATACTGTTGTAAACACCAGCACTAACTACGGTCGAATGATCTGTAGCTGAGACTCTTATTCTAATGTCATTTTCACAGGTGCACGGATATAGATTCTGTCACAACAACATGGTTTGTATTGGTTGCTTTAACCCGCTAAGTTTTGTACAGCAGGATTTCCTTGACTGAGGTCTTTATTTTATCGATATTGTTTATACGAAATTTGTGCGTAGCTATTTACTGTACTACTTGATCTGTTACATTTAAAAATTTACACAAGTAAAGTGGTTAAACGGTTTAATCGGACGAATTAAACATATTTTTAATACATTGAAAGGAAACTGTCATATTTTTTGCAGAACATAATTTTTTTTTTAATAAAACATGCGTTTCATTGAATACTCTTGACCAGACAAAACACGTCGTTTAAGCTCATTCACGGTTTCTCAAATGTTTTTGTTAAATCCTATGGCATATGAAGGACCCATAATTTCATTCATTAGAAAGAAGAAATGCCTGGTGGTTTTAAACATATAACTTTTTCTTTTGAGACTGAGTTATTTATTTTATTATTTAAATCCATATTCATTCAAGTTTTGAGGTAATATTTTAAGTCTTGTACAGTTAAGAAAGCAATGATATAATTTTCAAACAATTGTTTCTTATAGCTAAATTTGTTGACTTATATAAGCTATGTAAAATCGTAGTAAACAATTTGCAATTATAAGCAAATCTGTTTATTTTAAATATTATTTTATGTATTCAGTATAAGAGGGATGTTATTTAACGTGTTCATTAAGCATACGTGGTTCAATGTAGATTATTCATTAAGCATACGTGGTTCAATGTAGAGTATTCATTAAGCATACGTGGTTCAATGTAGAACTGTAACAAATTTCCACAACCTAGAATGATATATCGGGCTTGCATTAATGCACAATCCTGCAAGTAGCAATTGATAGCAATTGATATTCATTCAAAGTAGGGAATCTGAACATTCAAGGAAAGTTACTGAGTAAAATGTTTGCTATTAAATTGATTACAACTACAATACGCGCACCACTGTTCGGCCAGTCATAAAGGTTAAGTTTAAATACGATGAACGCAGTTTTCTTAAGACTATACATACATGGTATGACCAACTTGTTTGTCACGCGAAACATTGTGCGTGCATTCATTATGATCGGGTGAGTAGGTTAATTTAATTTTAAGTATCAGGTCGAATCAGTTTATTGTAATCTACAAGCGTTGTTGCAACTTATCCGAGCAATCAAGGTTTTAATTATGGTACAGTGTTCAAGTGACCGGTACGATATCCTACATTAGTAACTCAATGTGTTGAGAATCAAGACAAAATATAAATTGTTATACATTGACTCTTAAATATTAATCATATTAAATATCGTAGATAACATTTTATGAACACATTAATATTTAATGACTTGTTTTTTGCAAATATTTTACATTTTTGGGGAATTATACCAAGTTGAATTTAATGTTAGCATAATAATCGAAACTCAATGCTCGAAATTTTACATTAAAGAAGTCTTCCCATCATATTCCCCACACCAACATGCACATACAAATATAATCAAGCAACTTTAAAAGCTACATGCAGTGTATTAAATTACTATATACATGTAATTGAAGGAGATCAATGATCAAGTTGAAAAGCAATCCAAACACGCATGAATGTTCACATTAACGGGGTTCCCGACGTGCTCTTTGTTACCGAGCATTATACACGGAAGAAACACGAAGCGCAACGGATGAAGTAGTAAGTAAGTAAGTTTATTGTAAAGGAAGGCCTCCGGCCCATAATATAACATTTTACGAAACAAACATATACAAAGCACATAGAGTTGTCCAAATGATTATATACATATATAATTTGTACAAAATAAACACCGTAAAAGTTGTATTAATAAATGCAACAACACAGTAATAATCTCTAAATAACTAAATAACATTGTAATGTGATGTTTCAGTTGAATATCTTATTAACGTATTAACATAGTAGGCCAATTTTTTGATAACATTCTTGTTTTCATGTTTTAATAGATTGTGGTAATTGGTAATATTATTTCTACCACGATACCAATTATACAAATAATTTTGTCTAATTTCAGCATATTTTGGACATTCAAAAAATACATGATACTCATCTTCTATTATAGTGGTATGGTTTTTTGTATGACAATGATCGCAAATTCTAAGGTTTCTAGGGATTCCAAATTGTCTACCTAATTCAATGGCAAAGCTATGACTCGAACATCGAAACTTTGCTAACGACTGTCTATATTGGGACGGCAATTCAATGTTTAAACATCTTTCTACAATTAGGAGGGTTTTGAATAGTCTGTATGTATCACATCTAGAAGAGTTATTAATGGCCTAATGTGTATTAGATTACATCCCATTAATGTTACAAAGCTATTATATGTACATCACAATAGTGTAATTCTACACTTTTTTGAAACGTTTAAACTCAAATACAAACATGATGATTGTATCTTGTATTTGTTTTTGAAGATTTACGTGCGTTTTTAAGAAACGGAATTAATTTGTTGGATCTCGATCAGTCATTGAGTTTTAAAGCAATATGTAAATATCTGTAATACAATAATCAATTATAAGACCACATCGACAGATCCTTGATTCATAAAGACAGACAGACAGACAGACAGACAGACAGACAGACAGTTTATTCAGACTTATACAATAGTACATCGTCTTAATACATTAATACAAATATTCTTTTCTGTCACGTTATTAGGTAGAACGAGCAAAAATGTATATAACCAAACATAAAAATAATCGTGGTTAAGCGAAATTTCAGAAAATTGTATTCCTGATAATATTTTATGTTTACTATCAAACAACAAGATTTGTGTTGTAATGATAAACATTATGTTTCTTAATTTCAAATAAGATATTCTTCTTTACAGTTTAATTGTGTGCTGCAAATGCACAACTTTTATATACAAAGATTAACTCATCGCGTTGTCCTTTAAACAAGCCTGTTAATGCAACTCTGCAATATAGCTATGCTAATGAATGAAATATGAATAATATATATATATATAACTCTAGCTGCTTGTAGAACGAATAATCACAACTAAGTAAACTATATCTTTAGCATAACAAACCATATAAAACAAGAAATGTCTTTAAAAAGACAATCGGCGTAGAAGGAAACTTCTCGGACCCCAGATTTTCCGGTCCCTACTAAGAAGACTTCTCGGACACTACATTTTTCGGACACAATACGAAAACGTTTCGGCCCCCCAAAATTAATTTGAGATAAACTCAATATTTATTAATATTTATTAATATCTGTACCGTGAATAAACCGATCATATACCGCCCCATGTTTTCACCAGTGATACATGAATAAGCTAAATACTAGTAATACTTGATACATGCATTTGTCAGGAAAATTTAACAAATTAACATTGTTAGAAAATAATAGCGGGAATGAATGAGCAGTAAGTTTATGAATTCCCCATTTATTGCATTTCTCGGGTTTATAGTCAAGGCTGTTGGGGTTGGAAATATGCCAAACCCGGACAAATTAGAACATAAATGAAACTTGGATTATCATTTAGTTCAACACTTGTAGTATCCAATACCACAAAGTTCCCAAAAGTTCCGGCTTGGGAAACTGTACAATCTAAGATGGCCGCCAAAATGGCCGCAAAAATTGTAAAAAAAACCTTCACTAATTAATATTTACCAGCAGTGTGTATTTGAATGTTCAAAACAATCACTAGTATGTTAAAAATATAAACAAAGAGAGGTTTTTATAATTGTTGGCCCGTGCGCTTAAATATATTGCATAATTTGGAAGAAACATGGTTTTTATTTTCGATTTAAGCAATATACGTAGTTTTCGTTTTTGTTCAATCAATTTATATATTTCCAAATTACTTAAAATTTAAGCTAATATGATGAAGTAATGCCATATCAACGCATCTTGGCAGTTTTGGAAAAGATCTGAGGTCATTTAGAATAAAAAATGTGTGGGTGGGGTAACGGATAATACGCAATTTAACAATAGGCATGCATTCCGTTTTATCTGAACTTACGCTGGTCCAAACACAATGTTCTGATTAAAAATACAGCAAATGTGACAAGACAGTGGTAACTAGAATTTGATAAATGCATTTGAAGAACAAATTGCATAGTACATGTACATAGATACTCCAAAAGAAAGGTGGAAATCTACGTATAGGAGATGTGGGGCGCCGAGGTCCAGTACATATTACTTCTATTATCTGGTTTTACATGGTTAGTTTGTACTGCAATTTAATTGCAATACTTTAATTACTCAAGGTATATGCAGTACTAATTTTAGAAGTTACATTTGAGTAATTGTTTAGTTACATTTAGATCGGAAAGTATATGCAATTCATTAGAGTTGTTTCCCTTTGTTATACTTTTGTCATTAAAAGTGCAGACTGCCAAATGTAAAGAGCATGTTATTATTCCATTTTTGATCACTGAAATTGCACTGTTATTTGCCCATTTAGTTCCAGTTTGGGTACCTAAGTTACATTTTATCATTTTATTGTCACCTAAAGTTTATTGAATTAAATATGATTATTCAAACATACCAAATACCGGTAGTAGCTAAATATTCGGACTATTAACACTTATTCGGATAACATATAAAACTGTGATTTTCAATGCTATTGTTAATCACATTACAAAATTTCTTTTGAATATGATAAGCAATCTCAATTTTTTCTTATTAATAACATTAGAATAATGAAATAATAATTATTGGTCATAATTGTACAGGGGTGTGTGATCCGTTGCTGTGCGTGCATGCAGACCAAGCTGGATCACAATGTCCATTTAGCAACGTTGCCAATATTAATTTCCCTAACAATCACGGTGTAATATGTGAAAATTATACTGTTTTATTATACTTGTATTGATAATAATTCTGCTTAATTGCTGGTCAAAGTAATGGTCCTTGGTCAGTGACCTAACATAATGACCCCAAAGACACGTATTAAGTTTCAGCTGAATATCTGTAGTAGTTAAAGAGATATGTACATGTACTTGTTGCACGCAAGCCTTAACTTGAATTTTCTGCAAGTACAAAAAGGGTCAGAATTCTGCTAAAATAATGGTCATAATTATGGGTCTTGCCCAATGACCTCATATAGTGGCCATGAAGACAAGCCTGGCCTTATAATTGAATATCTGTAGTAGATATAGAGATATGGAGTTGTTGCACGCAAACTTTAACGTGAATTTTGACATGAAGTAGAAAAGGGGGCATATTTCGGTTAAATTGTAGTTCATAGTTATGTGCCTTGGTCAGTGAAATTACATAAACATCCGTAGGACATGTGTGAAGTTTCAATTGAATATCTGTAGTAGTTACACTAAAACCAAGCTTTACGACCACCTCGATTTTACGACCACCCCGCTAAAGCGGACACATTTTTAAAGACCCGATTGTTTTCCTATATATTTAAATGGTCGCAAACCCCGATTATACGGGCACCCCGCTATTCCGTATAACGACCACTAATCCCAGACCGAAAGTACCAAATAACGCTCAAAGTTACCCCGTTATTGCGACCAGTGCCATTTGGTCGTTGACACTTTACATCATCAATTAACAAAATAAACCGTGGAAATAATTAAACATACTGCTTTGGTATAAAATGGGTGTGTGAAAAACAATGTGACACGTGTTTTGATAAGGGATTAGCACATCGACTGTGTATCAGATTACGTTAATTGACACTGTCTGACAGATAGGGGGAACAATGCTAAATACTGAAATGGAAAGTCTATAAATGGTCTTAATGATTTTTCAATTCAATTTCCGACTTCATGTAAAGTTTCCGTAAACTATAAGTTACAAAATGTGTATGCAAGAAAACTTTAAATAACACAGACAAATGCCTGTACTGACTCGGTGATATGCCTTACCTCGATAATACGACCATCCCACTATTAAGACCACTTTTATTAAGACCCGCAAGTGGTCGTATTAGCGGGTTGTTACTGTACGCAGATATGGTGTTGTTTGACGCAAACCTTAACCAGAGCATTAATACGCCGACGCCGACGAAGGGATAAGTAGCATAGCTCGAACTATTCGGTGAATACTCGAGCTAAAATAAATAATAATAATAATAATAATAATAATAATAATAATAATAATAATAATAATAACAGAATACTAATATAATTTGTTAAAACAAAAAATGATATCATGATAGTATTTGCTTGAGCGTGTGCACATGCAAAACCCGTATCTTTACATCTGCAGAATATATGTGAGTCCTATAAAAATATATTTCTATGAAAAATATGTGAAATTCAAATGAAATGTAAAGCTTTGCGGCCCACACTGTTTAATTTTAGGTATGATGACAGCCTACATAAAACACAATTTGGATCCTTTATACAGACCATTCTGTTTTGAAAAATAAATTGTCCTAACTCCTTCACTTAGGTGTATCAATAAGCGATGTTTCAATGTAATTATATCTCTATAGAGTGGCTTCTATGGCGGAATTTGTGTAACATGTGGTTCAGCATAGACATGAAATCGGACTTGAAATGATTTCATCGGACCACATATTTGTAATACCGAGACAAACAATAAAGCAAATACAATCACCAGAAACAATTGGCATTGTTTTTCAAGCGGCAAAAGAGGTTTTCAACTGGATAGACTGACAGCAAAATGAAAAAAGACCATATCTATTATGTTGGACAATCAAGACAATGGGATGGTAACATACGGGGATGGAAACACGAGGACACATCAAAAATATGCAAACCATCCTTTAGGAACTGCTGTAGGACCTTCATTAATTTTTTGTTTAAAAATAGAATAGTAGGTAGGGATTTATTTATTTTATTTTGTTTTTGGTAAATGGTCAACTTTTAGATTCTAAAACTAAATGATATTCAAAACATATCGGTAATATCGTGAAACATTGTTTTGAAGTGGATGCTATCAAAACAAAACATTTATCCAAAAAAAACATTTAATTATTGGAAGAAAGTAAAATAAACAAAAAATATCCGACCCACTCAATAAAATGTTCTAGGGTCGGGATTTTTTAAGGATAGCTCGGGTAACCTGAAACAAACATATTTTTGTTTTACACCTTATTACATTTACCCCTTAACAGAGTGTGGCCTATACATCAGACCTTATATTTTGGACATGGTTAATACTAAATTTGGTTAATATGAAATACATGCGCGTGCGTGCGTGACATACTCACCCATATCATATTTCAGATATAAATAAGTGGTTGTTTTGTCCGTATTTGTTACATTTGACCTTAAAGTATTACCTTTAATGATGACCTATACTTTTGACTACGTATTTATAAACCTATGTGCAGGTGGATGATATATAGCAGTTTGTCCATATTTGGCCTCATCTTCTTCATTTGACCTCTGAAGGTGACCTTGACCTTGAACGTTGAGTCCAAACTTTTGCATGAATGTCTTCATCTTATAATTGCAAATATGTATGCATCTTTATTTAAAATTACGTTTGACGGTTTTGAAATTATACAATTATTCCAGAAATCCTAATTCAAATTATCCAAAAAACCTGAAAATGCCCCAAAAATGGTTTCCCGGACCGGAACTTTTGGGAACTTTGTCGTTTGGGAAAGCTGATGCTATTTCCAACTAGCATGCACAAAATCTTTTCTGTTCTAATTTTGTCCAGGTCTAATCTGAACGTCCCTGACTATTAGGATTCTACAGACGCTAATTGATGCGTGTGTATTAACACAGCTTTACCGCGCGCTATTTTTAGAATGATTCTTCTGCTGGAGTTGTACTCGCTAGAATTAATTCACGGGGACGACAGTCGGTTACAGCGTAGAATAATATTATTACACAATGATAAAATATCAGGAAATATAAGCTCAATCAAATTTGCTAATATTTGTTTTGCTTATTTATCAGAAAAATACCAGAAATTTACCACTTTATATTTTGAGCTTGCGAGCTCAACAGCCAACATTGTACGTTGTGACCGACTGTCGTCCCCGTGCAAAGTAGCATTGTAATTGCTATTTATAGAGCGTGCCGATTATGTAGGCTAAACAATATAGTTATTTCATTATGTGAATGAATAACATTCTGATCATGACATACAATGAGTCGAACGAGTAAAGGAGTATGCGGCGCTACGCGCCTGACTCTAGAAATGAACATAATTATGAACAATTTTACTCATTAAAATAAAATCTCAAAAAAATCGTAAATCCGTAAAATCGCATCTTTCCTATATAATCCGAAACGTCGTTCTATAGTTTCAATAGTGCTGTATAATTTGTCCCATAATCGTAAAATAGTAAAACTATATGTCTATAATAATATAAAACGTTTAAAACAAAACAATAACAATGATTATTTATTTATATATACATCTTTATAATTTTTAAGTACAAGACCATCAACAAACTAAATATATATGATTACAGTTATTGAATGAACAATGTACATGTATTACGATAACTTGTTAGATGCTGCAATGAGTGTTTGCATGTATGAGTGGTGTATATTTGTGAATTGTATATTTGCTAAAAATGGTTCAGGTAAAAACAAGTTAAGATTATACCAGAAACTGAAATTTGAGTATGAAACTGAAAACTACGTTAATATTTTAATGCCACATAGTCATAGATATCACTATCAAAGTTTAGAAGTGGCGTTGCGCCAATGAGGTTAGAAACAGGTAGATATGAAAGGTTAGAGGTACATGATAGAATGTGTCCAATTTGTAATAATGGTGTAGAAGATGAAATGCATGTAATACTTCACTGTCCAGGATATACAGAAGTTCGCCAACCTCTGTTTGAAAAAGCTATTAGTGTCAATACGTAAATTGTTTGATTCATATTGTGATATTGATAAATTATGCTTCCTCTTGTCACATGAAGGAGTTGTAAAATATACTGCCAAATCCTGCTCAACTATGTGTTTGTAAATAAATATTTTTAAATTGTGTTCAGTTTTTTTTAAATATAGATAATAGTGTTTTATTACTCTTAAATCTTACATATTATTATCTTATTTGTGTAAACATAAAGTGGATGACGAATTGTTATGACTATACTTTTTGACTTAGGACTACAAACCCATGTATGAATAGTTCTAAGAGACTATATAATAACGGTTTGGTACTTTAGTACTTCATATAAATTGCCGTATAATACTAACATAAGCAATAATATTCTGTATAATTAACATTGGTCATTTTCTACAACACATTAACATGTATATATCCCAAGATTTTCCTAGATAGTTGCAAACATTTAACTAATAAATTTTGAATGTGAAACTTTTCACAATTATATAATTTACATGGTTACTATAAACCTAAAATAAATAACGTGAAGTTTCAAGGAATATGTTGGGAATATTTTCACAGTTTTAATATCTTTTAAAGTGTGTTTTAAAGTATACATTTTTTAAACTCTACATTGTATACTATAACTCAATTTTAGTGGCAATACATTTTATTAATATGTTAATTTGATATGGAAGTAAATACGATGTATTGATAAGACTGAAATAAACTATGAAACATGTGGTACGATGAGACACGACACTCCTCTGATAACACCTTAATTATGCGAAACTATGAAACTTGTGTTACGATGAGACACGACACTCCTCTGATAACACCGTAATTATGCGAAACTACAAATGGCGAACGCGAGCAACGGCTGTTACAAGATATGTGAAAACAACCGCCAGTCGGCGATTCGTACAATCGTGCCGTTTTAACATTTATTTAAACGTTATGGGACGGTGTTAATTGTTCATATAATTGCATCTTTATTATATTCGCGATTCGTGTAATCGTATCTGTTTTTTTTTTCAATAAGGACGGAAAAACGACGGGACAGTCGCACTTGTTCATAGTACACCGTCATTTCGTATAATCGCGAATCGGATAATCGCGATTAATCGCGATTTGACTGTAATTATATCTGATTATGTATAAGACTTTAAGTAAAAATAAACGGTTAAATGTATGATATTACCCATGGAATTAAATACCTGAATATTAATTGATATAAATATAGAATTTTAACAAATTGATACAGCAGCCGAGCTCAATGACTTATCCATCCAATAACAGACTGGGTCGAAGTATTTTTCTCAAAAATAAGACTTAAAAAATAAAGCAAACATCATACATTCCTTAAATATGCATAATTGTATTTTCCGATTGGATTGGTCCAAAATAAATTTCAGTTTTAAATGGGTCATTTTTACTCTTTTTCTGCTTAATTACTAAGTTATTACGCTACTTAAACTAGTGAAGTTTAGTTTTGTCATAATTCGACAGCATACCTCTCCTTTGCTTACTGAATACTACCTAATTGTAAGGCCTGCGTACTGAATACTGCGTAAATTGGGATCATCGTACTGAATACTAACAGTTCGTTTTCGCCAACTGCTTTGATTTTAGGGTTTAACTTTGTCGAAATTGGTGACAAATAAACTGCAAATTTTATCAATATAATTTTATGCTATACAAGTAACACATTCACTAAAATGTTGTTTAATAACTATGCGCCGTCCATTACACATATTTTAAGTGTAAACCCTCAATTAAAACAGTCTGAATATGCAAGTGACAAGCCAAACTTGGCAGAGAATATAAGCGTTTAAATGTCAGGAATTGCGTTTGAGTGTGTTATAAAATGTTTACTTTCAGGAGCTTCCGGTGGCCTCCGGCCCCCTGGACCCCTAGCCAGGGCTTTGGTCGGGTCCCAACGGGGGTCCTAGCACCATCCATGCCCCCAGATTCTTTTGTCTTATTTAATATTTCGAGTAACACCGAATTTGGCCACGCTACGCCCCTGAGAGTGTATGTCGAAGATATGTTTATAACTTTAATTTAACCGCTTATGTAAACAATTATGTACATTTTCAATCCCCCAAAGTATGCAACAATTATTGGTATACGTTAAACCATTGTTTGAAGTTTGCATTCCATTAAATTAGAAACTTTGCCCAATTATATTGGCATTCATTTTTCCCGCTGCATAATTATCGCAAGAAATATAGGTCAAAAGTGATTTCAAAAACATCGAAAAACAATCGTGTGTATATAACAGAGATCATATATAAACCACATAAATACCTGGTTTTCCAATATAAATAGCCTCGCACCAATAACCCCAGTATACCAACAATATATAACAGAGCGTAAAAATCCATACTGTTGTTAACACCAGCACTATCTACTGGTGAATGATCTGAAGCTGAGATATTCCCAATATTTCGCTGCTGCGCGTATATATATTCCGTTACAATAGCCCGGTTAGTCTTAACAGTTACGACCCGCCGAGTTCTGTACGGTAATCGGTCATTGCCTTCAGTCGCTATTGTATCTATGCAGTTAACGGAAGATGTTCTTATTGGTATTTATTATTGTATTTTATTTTATATTTTATAGCAAGTGTACAATTTCATTCTCATGAAGTGTTCAACTTCATGAACACACTTCATGAAACTAACGTTTCTTTACTGTACTGAGTAAAACAATTTAATTTTGGAACAAATGTTTCTTTTTATATAAACGACTTAACGTTTGTAATAACGAACTACAACGAACCGTCCGTCGAAGCTCTCCATAGTCTATGTAAACAACATGAATCAGTTGATTTTCGTGACAATAATAATAATAGTCATGATGATGATGATGATGATAATGATGACGATGATGATGATGATGAGAGGGATGATGAGGATGAGGACGAGTATGATGATTATTATTATCATTATTATGATCATTATAATGATGGTGATGATGACGACGATGACGAGATGAAAATGCTGCTGCTGCTGCTGCTGCTGCTGCTGCTGCTGCTGCTGCTGCTGCTGCTGATGATGATGATGATGATGATCATCATCATCATCATCATTATCATCATAAGCAATTAAATTTAAAACAAGAAAAGAAACATGTAAGTAAAAAAAAAGGTCCATCAAGTGATTCAGTCAAAGTGGCTGGTTTAAAAATTAATTAGCCAAAATAAATCTACTAACATGCCACATGCCACAGTGTTTGGCCTGTCACTCAGACTGCAATTTAATTAGTGAGATAAACGACTTGACAGTGCCCGAGCGCAACTTGATACAGCTACCTTTATTGTTAGGTGTCACATTTCATGCGCATTCCTGCGCACGGTCAGTGTGTCAACGTATTTGTAAGTACCAGACCCTCGCCTGGTTAACGTATTTTTAAGTACCAGACCCTCGCCTGTTCTCGGTATCCTAGACGGTTTTAATTAGATGTGAACACAATACACTGTTTAACAAAAATAACGCTAATGGTTTGCATTACTATTCTATTAGATAAACAAATACTATGACCTATAGTAACGCAAGAAACATAGTTTTTTAACCTTAAGTATGGATTAACACTAGAAATACAACGTATTAAACGAACGCAGCATCACGTAACCGACTTCATTAAACACTCAACTTCGCTACATTTGTATGAACGGAGGTCACGTGACTATATTGATCATGTGCAACGATATTACTGGGTTAACGGTATGATCACACTTCATGAAACTAACGTTTCTTTACTGTACTGACTAAAAAACTAACAGTATGCCCCTATTTTACTTATCTAACGTAATTAACAAACGTTACGTGTCGACCGTACTTACACGTTATGCACGGCCTTTCAAGATGAACATACGTTAATAAATAAACGTTACATGTACGTGGCGAAGCTACTATAAAAGGTAATGAACAGCGTTACTAAAGTAATGTTAATTTAAACATAAATTAACAAACTTTACATACCATCTGTACTCAATCTATATTATGAACGGACGTTGCTACATTGGCATAATGAACATACATTGATAAACTATGCGTGTTTAAGGTAAATCAAACTTCATCAAATCAAATTCAAGTTTGAGGTTGCGGTGGCGTAGTGGATATGGTGTCCGCCTAGCGATAGGGAGGTCCCGGGTTCGATCCCCACTCTGGGAGCGTACACAAGATCTCCCTCAAAAACACCCAAGTACTGGTTCTACCCGGGAAACGGACTCGAGGGTGTCTCAATAAGCCTTAGGCTTTCGATGCAATCGAGCTAAAATAAATAGGTTTAAACTAAATGCATGGTTTACACACATTTAGCTACATCTGACACACTCTTTTGATCAACGTTGTCGCACATAAAAATTGTATTGCTATTACCGGGTCATTATGAACTATTAGAAATTAAATAATTGTATAAATATAATCGTCAGATGGCTTTGTGGTAAAAATCTAAGATTTTTATAAAATGTTTATCTCGTTACTATATCAATTACTGTATGCACGATAGAATATGCAAATCAACTGTCTGATGCATTCTTTCTGCGCATCAGTTTATTTATTGTGTTTTGTGTGTGCGTGTGTTTACTGTCGGTTAATAGCTATTAATCGCATATGATGTTTCTTAAAATTTCAGAAGGCTAGTATTCACACCTGGTGTTACTACCATTAAAGAAAAATGTTACAGATTCCTTGGAAACGCATTGAGGAAAATGATAATAATTATGCAACACGATGGCACATGTATAGACCATAATCGTATTGAAGCGGAATGCGGATAATCGTCCATGTATGCATTATTTGAAAGTATTTAAAATGATAATTAACTCAGAAGAGATATAAGTTTTTTTTCACAATAATAAGGAGTTTTTTTTATAGCATCGACAAACACGAATAGTGCGGAAGAGGGATTCGTTGAATGCGAAACTTATATGTTAAATTTCACCAGTTCACTTAACCGAGTACCCATTTATATAATCAACGCATTTCAAAATCAATTTGTGATAGAAATAGAACCCCATTTAGTGTTTTCATGTTGAATCTAATGGAAAACTTATGGAAAACATTTTTTAATGCAACGGAATAATATGCATGAGCAAACAGGTCAATGCGCAAAATAGAGCGTGTTAATAGTGCTTCGTAGCCTTTAAAAAGTAGGTCATACAGTCTAAAATTACAGTCAAATAAATTGGATTAATTAAGTATCTCTCAAAATGTTGAAAAGCGGGTCGAAAACAGGAAATAACGATGTACATCGGCAACGAGCCAAATATAGCCACCGGGGCGCATTGATTTAATGGTCCTATTCAAGACACTCAGGTGAATACTTCGGTTGCATTCAAGTAAAATAGTAAAAGTAGGAGTGGGATACAAGTTTCAAAGAAATAGTAAAAAATGACTTTTCAAGAACTATTATTGTGACCAATCACCTTAAGAGCCCACGTGGTATGCAGCATCTTAAAAAATTAAAATGTACAAATAAAGCACTAACTTTTATGGGATTAAAGAACTAAGTGCCATTCGTGGTTTCAATTTGCTGACTCGTGACCTCGTCAATTAAATGATGTTCTTGTTGTAACGGTCCTTGTATAGCTCTGCTTAATCCTGGTGGCTTTTGCCAAGAGTCTAACATGATTAATGCTGGGATCCCAGCCCGGGAACAATACATGCAACGCATTGGGGATTTTAACCGATATAATAGGGCACCTCTCAGATGACGTAGAGGTCATCAATGTCAAGACAAATAAATACATAACAACATATAATGTCTTCTACACGCCATGAAATTCGATATTAATTCTTACATTATGACGCCCTTTATGTCATAGACGAATGGAACAGATAACTATGCTTGGGAAAACTCATACGTTCATGTGATTATACAGAGGTCGCTTCACATACACATACCTTCATCTCACTGTTAAATACATTGTCTACACACCTAGCACTGCGGGTTCGAAATAAATTCCACTCATAGTTAACGTTATTTATAAATCAAGGTTTTGAGCGAACCCTTGCCTGGTTTCAAGTTAGTTATGTAACTTTTTTGTAACATTTCTTTACTGTTTTACATGGGTATACACTGTTATCATTTTACCCCCATTAAGGTGACAGGACACCAATTCGAAACTTGTTGAATTCCAAGAATGCATTACGCAGAAGTACATGATGATAGGAAGTGCAAACTACAAATCCAAATTGTCCACCTCCTCCTTTTTTATCCGTGTACACAAATTAAGTCGTGCAAATGTAAAAAGCTCGAATCACAATTTACTAAATAATTCAGTGACACGGATAAATGATAAAGAATCTGAAAAGCAATCAAAATCGCATTGATGTTTAAGTTGACTGGTTTAAGCCTCGTTCACACTGTCACGATTGCCCACGATTAACAAAATCTTGGTGAAGCGTGGTAAAGCGTGGAGACATATATACACCGGAGTAATTGCCCTTTCTTTATGAAAAACGTTATTTTACGTTTTGCGACGTATATGGTACGCATTTTTACGCTTGCCCTACGGTTCAGTTACGATTCCAGTAGGATCTTTCGCGACAACTACCATGACTACTCACGAATATACACGATGGACTACGACAACGCAACGATTGGGTCACGTTGCCTGTACGGTCGATCGCGATGTTACTACGCACTCACTACGTTTGACACGTTGGTGTCACGATTACATAGTATGCACGAAGCATCGTGAAGTCCAAATCGCATCGAGGCGTAGTTAAGCATGATAAATATTGGCTGCTAGTAAGTTAATCGCGATGAATCTTCTTTAATCTAAATACAAACTTAGGAGAAACGTTAACAATCGCCTATAATCGCCTATAATCGTCTGTTACCGTAGCGTATACCTGACACTAGCGTATTACAACTGTAACAGATCGCATCATATCTTGGTAAACCCGTGGTGAGTCTGCTGCGGAAACCTACAAGTGTCATTGATATTCCTAGTCTCGTCCTAAAACAACCGTAGGTATACGCAGACACAATCGGGACACTGTGCATCCCGACTCATCACGATTAACACGTCCACCATCAATCGTGGGTTATCGTAGCCAAAATCGTGACAGTGTGACCGGGGCTTTACCGACATATTTCTTGTTATCGGGCGCTATAAACTGAAGATGAGCAGCAAAGGATTATAGTGTTATTAATTGTCTAATCGGTTATAAATGGCAGAACATATATAACGATGAGCTGCAATATGTTTACGTTAATAAAACATTTGTTCCGTTCTGTTCGGGGGCCGTATTCCAGAAACAACTTAAGTAATATCTTATCTTTAACCTTAAAATCAACATTTTATTTAACTTTCTATTTCGTTTGTACATTGCATTGTGCTTTGTTTTTATTAATTATTACCTATACTGTTTGTTCAAATAAACATAAAAAGATTCACATATTTATAGGTTATGTGTTAAAAAATGTAACTTAAGTGAAAATACTTAAGGATGCACTTAAGATGTTCCTGGAATACGGTCCCTGGTTGTAAAAGGCGCCTCATTTCTTATGTTGCACAAAAAGCTAGTAAAGGAAAAATATTGTAAGTCTACTATTTCGAGATTTCATACATCCAATAATGAACAGTTAAATACTTAAGGATGCACTTAAGATGTTCCTGGAATACGGTCCCTGGTTGTAAAAGGCGCCTCATTTCTTATGTTGCACAAAAAGCTAGTAAAGGAAAAATATTGTAAGTCTACTATTTTCGAGATTTCATACATCCAATAATGAACAGTTATTGCTTTTGTTTAATTTGAACGTTTACATGGATCTTAATATTACGGAAGTAATTTACGAAAAGTGTATTATTTTCATTGAATGTAACTGAACACGACATTTTTAAAACTCTAAACATTAATTAAAATAGATATTGTGATGTTTACACTTCACGCTTTACTAAAACTGCAACAACTGACTATCTAAGTGTAATTTACCAAATATATCAAGCAATTCATTTTATTTATTTTTATTATATGGTTTCTATGAATGATGCAATAATTAATCTATAAAAATTATAGATGTATATACAACCAAAAAAAAGCCATACATTTATAATCATAATCCTAATATTGTAAAACGATCATAAAACAAAACGATAATAAACTTCAGATTATATATAAACCACATAAATACCTGTTTTGCCAATACAAATATCCTCGCACCAATACACACAGAATACCAGCAGTACATAACAGAACGTAAAAATCCATACTGTTGTAAACACCGCCACTAACCCCTAGTGAATGGTCTGCACCTAAAATACTCCTTATATTATTTTCACAGCTGCGCGGATAAATATTCTGTCACAATAGCCCGGTTAGTATTAACAGTAATAAGTTTTGTACGGCAGTCATTTATACCCTAGAGTCTTTATTTTATCGATGTAGTTTATCATGACGTACCGTTTGGGTCAAAAGTTCATATACGCACGCCAGCTGAATATAGATGTAACTGTTGTTTTAAATTCATTAATTTGTAACTGCTGTTATATTCACAAATGTTACTGCAGTTATATTTAATACCAACAGTCATAAAATATGACAGTCGTCGTAAAATTATAACTACGGTTACATTTTCTATTTATTTTTATTTTTCCAAGCTAGACATAAGCACAAAGTCAGTTTGAACAATGAAATTACATTTTTCATAATGCATATTGTCAAAATTGCATTTATTAAATTAAATAGGGATCTTTCAATTATAAAATCAATTTAAAGATACAATATCAAAATACATAATAGGTCGGGAAAAAATGTTACCGCGGTTATATTTTGATAGCGATTTTCATATTTTGTGACTGTTTGGATAAATTGTAACGGCAGGTATATTTGTAAATATAACAAAGATTACAAATTTATGACTGAAATTATAAAATTGTAACTGCGGTTACAATTTATAACAACAGTTACATCTATATTTAGCTGGCGTGCGTTTATGTACTTTTGACACAAACGGTACGTCATAGTTTGTACGAGACCTGTATTTACTTCTCTCTTTAGTTTAATTCAAACTTATTTATTTATTATTCAATTGGCAAATATATAAATACATTCAAAATACTGCGTATTCCAGTATAGGAATTAGAAAAGGATTGAAATGAAGTAATTGTATTCCTGTATAGTTTCTCACCATGATATAAGCTTTACAAATATAAATGACAGTGTTTTATAGCATAAACAAAGAAATATACGTTGTACATATGTAAAAATTAGAGAAGGTACGAAGTGGAGGATTGTTGATGCAAGGAATACGTAAAGTCTGTATCAGAATCGGATTGTTAGGTGACTTGTCTCTTTGTTTCAAATAATCGAAAATGCGATTAATTAATCTACCTAATTTTTGTTGCACAGAAACTTACTACCCGTGTCTGCTTGGAGCCTTACAGACCTTGTTTAAGGCATGTATGGCCTCTCCGTGGGGTATTCCACTCTGTGTATTGGTCCAACTCTCTTATCATTAGCTGCAATATTGCCTCTCAGCAGACTGAGCATTGGCTGAGTGCAGAGATTATCATTAGCTGCAATATTGCCTCTCAGCAGACTGAGCATTGGCTGAGTGCACAGATTTAATTTCAGCAGGAAATTGATCTCAGCTGATAAGGATCGCCACACTGTATCCACACTGTGACCGCAGCAGGGTGAAATTACACAGGGGTACAATATCCCAAATCTGGGGGGAGGGGGGTCAGATACAGAAGGATTAATCTAGGCCTTTATTTGATCCTCCCCTCCCCCAATCTAGGATATTGTACCCCTGTGTATTGGCACAATGTTGTGGTCACAGTGTAGCGACCCTTATCACTCGATATCAATACACTGTTGCATAGGAAATAATGTGCTTAGCTATTGCTTAGTCAGCTGAGAGAAAAGATTGCAGATAATGATAAGATATTTCATGGTGGACCATTACACTGAGTGGAATATACCACGGAGATGCCAGGCATTCCTTAAACTAGGCTTTAACATCGCGCTGTCGAAGAATTATCAATGCATTTACAAATAAATGTTGTACGTGGGTAGTTACTGGTAATCCCGCCCCCCTCTTACCCAAACTACTGAAACCGCCCATTTATAAACCCCGTACTATAGTTTGTGTATAATTCTTGAATTCACTAGTATCAAAATATAACCTGATGTTCAATAATAAGTTCAGTCTGAGATAAACACTTGCTTGCGTCGTTCCGGGTCCACTTATATGTGACGGATATATGTGTCTCTCAGATAAGTTATGATATATATGTATATGTATTTCATTCTGCATGCATTAAGTAAATAGTTTATTTTAAATCAAAGTTCGAACATATGTGAGGTATAAATCCCAGATTACTTGCATTGACCGTTTCAAATATTAAATTTCATATTAAAATTTGTAAATATATTTTAATATGTGTGAACATTAACTTGACAATGGGGTAATATTCGTTATGGGAGGTTTATATGAAAAAAAGGAATATATAGTCCTTTAAAAGCCAGAGGGCTGATAGCCCATTCTGGCTTTCAAGGGACGATATTATTTAAACAAATTAGTATAAGCCGTATTTTGTTTTTACGATAATGTTCCATCCACAAATCAGAATAAATTCCATACACAAATATTATAAATTACAATTTTATATAAACAGTTGTTATAATAATTGGTATAACAAACCGTGTGAGGCTAAAATATATTTTCTATAATGTCACAGACATCTGTGTCATGATTTCCTAGTAAATTTAGACTTATACAATAATACTGTGAATAACAAGTCCTTCCAAATTTCCTGCTGGAAATGTCGTTACCATGTCTGACACTTGGTAAAAATAGACACAAGTGAACAGCAGTGTTAAGCCGCTGTCGAAGACTTTCGACCTACTTAATCACTCAATTATATGTGGTTGAAAACTAGACCGGTTGTCACAAATGAAACAATCCAATTATTGTATAAGATAATATTCGATGACTTCGGAATACTGATGGCAAAATACGTTTTATATAGAACGTATTTAATTTAAAATAACCACACTCGTTGGCAAATAAAAGCTTAAAACAATTACATATTTTGACAGAGTTGGTCGTGATGACGAATGAAAAAAAATTGCTTGCTCATGTCTGGTTGCAAATTTACAAAACTGAATACAGCAAGTGGGTGTGTCATATTCTGCACGACAACGATTGGCAAATCGCGGATTGAAAAGCACAATTAAGGTTGATTTCAATGGCAGTTATTACCCTCTGGTTTTCAACCCTCGAAATGTTTATCGTAGAACAACAAAAGCTTAACCGAATGTGAAAATGATTTTCATTCTTCTTACAAAACCTGCTGACCATTGTTTGCTGTGCACTAATCATTGAACGGGTAGCGCATTGTAATAAAATGTTATGTTATTTACGTCAATTACTTAATTAGAATCGGTAATATATAACGTTGATCGAATACATTACACACCATAGTTAGTTGTAACTAAAACAATGTAAAAAAAAGGAGAAAATATTTGGCTTAGAATCATGGTATCAGTGCAATAGTGATTTGAACAATCCACGTACTTAATGGACATAAAAAAATCATGTACGCTTATTTATGTACGTATAGAAATATTTCTGTCCTGTCGTTTAGACATTTCATAATTAATTACTCGGAGGGTCGAGTGGTGCATATTCAAAATTCTCTACTGAAGTTAGCCAGATAAACACAGACGCTGGGAGAATGTGTTGACCTTCCACTTTATAATGATATACAACAATGACGTCAATAACGAAGGCTATTTTTTCAGCGAATATGAATCTTTTTTATCAGCAGTCGTTTCTGAAACAAATACATACGAAACTGGCATGGTGGAAACAAGACAGTCTGCTTGATTTTCGTGTCAAACTAAAACAGGTACTCTTCCGGTTCTTGCGTACTGGAATCATACATATGTCCTTTTTCCCCGACTTTGACTTTGGTCATGTAACTGATTCCGGTGTAACGGATTTGAGACAGGCTGACTAGTAGTATGGTAGTTGACAATATTTGTTACAAACTGAGAAGTTAACCACTATAAACTGCATAAGTTAGACCGCACATAATCAAATTCCCATATTTTGCTGATATTATCTAAGCCAAGACGAGCTAAGAATAGTGCATCAAAAGGTCAATGGTTTGAGATAGTGAAATTATCCGTGTAAACATACCATACCAGGTTTTGCCAATACTTATAATGGTAATAAGTTAGAGCCCATCCCCTGCTATTTATGCAATAACATGTTGTTATTTGCGTTGATGTTGTTTCACTGCGGTTTATAAGCGACTCTTTAAAGTTTGTTTGTAAAATGCTTTTGGAATACGGTCCATGATTTTCAGATTTTTAATGTTAAATCAATTTTTTAAGATAGCCTGAGAGAATCCATAACATGTTTACAAATAAACAAGCACAATTCGTGTTCAATCATAGGACGGTACGATTATTACATTTACGTTTAAATAACAATACAAACATTTTTGTCATAAGAATATCTTCAGAATTAGGTTGTGTCAATACTGCCTCGTTTACGATCAAGCAACAAATCGCAGATATGTAGGTAATGTTCTGAAAGAAGACATGTTTGTACCTCAATAGGTGCAGACATGCATCACTATTTCAAAACTCCGTTTTTCATTATAAGTCACATGTACATAGTCATTTTCGGTTGTTTAGAATAAGGATGTTAACACAATAAAACCTAAAAGACGGAATGGACGGCCTTCTATTTATTGAAATAGTTACGTGAGTTTTGGTACAGAGTATTGTACGATAGGCTACACACCTTTATACACGTGACCATCTAGTGAACGCATCCACGGAGTAAAGCGCATACATTAAACCCCGACAACAACTTGACTCACCCTTTTCAACACCCTCGAGCTATTGTTCTTCGCACATACTTGATTGTGATACAGTAAACGAAAAAAAGAAAGTCATTGTGGGCATTTGTAAAGATACTTTGGTCACGATTCTCGAACAATGGTTTAGAATGATTATTAAACAGTGAGTCAACAGTAAATTCAAAAAGTGCCATCTGGACCCACCTACCCCCGCTGACACTGTCGTTACTCGGTCTCACAGGTTCAACGAAAACATAACGCACAATAAGTGTGTGTTTTCTTCACATCGGTGGAAAAGGAGCGTTAGGGTGTGTGGAAGAATTTAGAAATACAACATTGTGTTTTCTTGGTCAACTGTTGCTAACATTTCATGTCTTTGTTTATTTGTTTGTGGGTGTTTTACCGAAATCATATCATTGTTTCTTTCTGTACGATTTTATTAAAGTATTAGAAAGTAAATATACAATAATCGTATACTAACCTTTAGTGAATTTTAAGTATTGTTAGATATCGTACCAGCGGTGAATAGATTATATTATTTGAACATTTATAAATAATTCGTCTAAACAGATATTCTGTTATGTTACAGTGTTCACATATATAACTTCTGATGTTATGGAACATATGTGGTCTTTGCATGTTTGCGGTCACAATGACGTCAGGCACTACGTGTGTATTTCTATACAATTATATTAACACTATTCCATTTGAAATACTGTACGTATTTCCAAACATAAGGAACATATTTAAGACAAGTACATATACTACATACACGCTTCAAAACCAGATATATGTGGCTTTGTCGTGGTTTTACATAACGAAATAATCACCCTATGTTCTTGTCTACTGAGGCCATAAATGTATGTGCCATTGAACCCCTACTGTGACTTTGGTCATGTACCTGATTTCGGTGCATCAGTTTAGAGACAAGCTGATCGACAATATGAAGTAATATTGATATACTTATTCTCTTTGCAAACTAAATAGCTGTAAATTAGGCAACCATTGGTAGTTGTACGATATAAGCACTAGCAGATGTTTTACGTGTGTTGGGCTAGCAGGAACACAACGTTATTCAACGTTTATGGTGGTTCAATTTATTCAAAAGGAATTAAAATGTTGCTCTTTGGCAACCATTTGCCTCGTGGCATAAGAAGTATAACGATAACCAGTCATGTGTGCTGTTTCAATCCCATACATTAAGCGGTTACTAAGATGGGCCTTTGAGTACGATTGAGAACTGACAACGACAACCATTTTCCATCTGAACGAAGACAGTTAATGCAATTTTGAAAAAATCAATTATTAAGAATTCATTTCATGCTAAAAAATAGCATTATTGATTTATTGATTTATTTTTATTAATTATTATTATCACTAAAAAAGATCAATATTTATTTGTTCACAAGCGTATGCAAATTGCATGCCACTAGGTAATTTATCTATGCATAATAATAGTTAAAATTTATATTTCGCGTTAATTATTAAGACCTTTCCTTAAATTGATTGTAATATGTGTAATTAATGCTTACTATAAATAAACAGACATCGTTTGTTTTCAACATCAATATTGGCATCACGATAATGATTATTAGTATGTTGTCTTCTTCTTAGTTCTAAAGTTATTTGTTTGGCAAATAAACCCAACATTTCATATTATTACCTATTTAATATATATTATTAGCGTCTTAATTTGGGTCCAAATCTGTAAAAAATGTCGCTGTCGAAACTGGAGTTTCGCTTTGTTTATATTAATTTCCCATTCAGCAGACGAGTTTGTTGTTGTTTTAAGGTTATGGAATAACGATTATATTTCTTGATAAATAAGAAAAAACATCACGGTAAACTATGTTAAGATGGACATACTTGAGATATTGTTTTTTGTTTTTCATGTTTTCAAAGTTTTAATAGGTTACCCACCTACCTATCCACCCTTAATAAGCATAAGTCGCGAGGGGAAACAAACATTTTTTAATTTTCGGTCTAATCAATCGCGCAAAAAGTAAATCGTTTATTGGATTAAAACGCAGATGCAATGTGCCTACAACGTCGTTGAAGGGATACTAAAATAGAACTTAAAAAAACTATTCAGTTATTGAGTAAAGTACGTACACTAATGTACATAAATACAACGATTAAATAACAAAACAGAACGATTCTTTAGTGACACCAACAAATACAGTGAGCATTAAACAGCAATGCTTAAAGAGTTTTTAAGCCTTCCATCCCAATGCTATGTTTACTTTGTAATTGTGCATTATGTTACTATGTTAAAATATGTTTAAACCAAAAGAGAGTTTAAAGGTGATTAGCATTTGAGGGTTGATACAATTTATGTAATAACTAGTGAGTAGCATTTAGCCCATCCTCCTGTATCGACAAATCCATTTGATATCGCTTGGACCTTGATAATCAACGTGGATCGTTCTATCGGCGTGCAGCATCAATTATTTGCTCCCATGAACGTATTATTAATCACATGACAATTTCTGAAAAAAGCAGTGTCGAAGGAAATCATCAAAAGTATAATGTCATGATAAAAACAAAAAGAATAAAGTTAATATTGGAATTTAAAATAACCAACAAAGCTTTATTTTCCTATGACACAGCAACCGCGCAGACGTTTAACTGTGTCCGAGCATAACTAAATTTTATATCCATGCCGGTGTACTTTTTGCTGTTAAGACATTTAATGAAATGTTTCAATAATACGAAAAATATGTGAACAAGTCCCTTTCAAGCCGAAGGCCCATCTTAGTTACCGCTTAATGTATGGGATTGAAACAGCACACGTGTCTTCTTAGTGATTAAACCTATAAAAATAAGTTAAATTATTTTGAAGATGCAATCCGGCAAGCTTGTGATATGTTTCTGGCTCTTGCCAGTGTGATTGTCTTCTACATACAGACATTTAACTTAAATTCAACTAACTGTTGAAAAATGACTCCATGACTGATAAAAGTTAACGATCCGTTTTCAACGATTTTTTTATTACAATTTAATGTTGAAATGTTGGCGGGGTCTATTCTCAACGTTGAAAAAGGAACCATGGGGTCAATCTTCAACAGGGTCAATAATGCTACACCGGAATGAAATTCCACGTGACCATAGGACAAACACTTGGCACGAAATAAAGTAATGGACAAGCACATGATAAAAACATGAAAAACGTAAAATCCTTAAGTTGTTATGTTTACTTTTTAATTAATTACTTTATTTTTGTTTTTCATTTTAACTCGTAATATATATATATACCTGGACCAAATACTGCAACATGTCTGTGTCATTGTTATAAAATACTAATGATAATATTAATATTTTGTAAAAAATAAATCTTCAATCTCCTCATAATTGTCTCCCCTGAAAACTTCCAAATCTGGAAGTGTTTAACTCGCGGTGGCAAACTCCTCGCAGTGGTTACTTACCCATTGGTACTCTTCATTTGCCACTGCCACAAAGAGTTTTCATTCTATTAAATACTAAACAACTAATTTTTTTATATATCTATAACGAGTTGTGTAATGATAACTTCATACTATTAAAATTCATCATAGGAAACTGAATGACTGTGTCAAACACTTTAGCTCAGAATGGATATGTGATGCTGTTTTCGGTAGATATTATTTTAATTTGTGATAAATACGTATTAAATCACCTTCGCTGTTCATTATTCTAATTTGCCATTGTATTGACCCCACAAATTCGTATAATTTTGGTTGACGTTGATAAGACTGCAGTAAACGTAATGTGTTTTTGCTTGTTTCTGAGTAAATGTATGTTGAATTTTGCTAAAAATGCTGTACCATGGGTTTCTAGGAAAAAAACGTCCGTAGCCAGAGTTAAGATAAGCAATACATTTTATCTATGCTCTTTTTATATAAAAGTATATGCCAAAATGATCTACACACGGTATTGAAGCTGTACATATGCATTCCGATAATCTACATGTAATAAACTGTTGCTGTATACTGATCGAATGTATGTCTTATGTTTGATTGAATTTACCAATATAATATGAAAAACAGATAAATAGTAAGTAGCATATATGGAATTTGCGATCAGCCTACCCGTATTTTAATGTTGAACACAATATGTGATCATTATAAAAAATAAGTATATAAGAAGACTATTTTTTTGGGCTACTGTATGCGACTGATGTTGTATATACCATAGATTATGTGTCTTGCAATATATGATAAGTTTCTGCACACGCCTTCGTTAGGATATTATTAACAGATCTTGCAACAGTGTCAGCTAAATGTACTAGTCATTATACACGCATTGTTAAATAATATTGGTAACACAAGAAATAACGATTGTTAGCTCGAATAGAGGGGCAGTAACCAAATATCCGAAACACGCTGTTATCGTTAACTCTCATGTACTAATCTAGGACATCTTACACACAGGGAACGAAACTAGGAGCGAATTACAAACCAATATAATAACTATCTGTGGTTTCGAGTCGCTGAAAAATCGAGATACTTCATTTGAAAAAGCAAGGTATTATAATATTTTCCATCTGCATTGTGTAAAATGACACTTAAATCTAACACACATTGATTAATTGCATGCAGTTATTCGAAATTGAAAGTTGATAAAACATGCAAATTACTTCATTATATGAATATTTTGGTTGTCAACAACAAAACAATATACTGTTTAATTACAAACACAATATAAATCCATTATATTGAAATTGCATCAATAGAACAACTATTAAGCAAAATCACGTGGCTGTAATTTATAGAAAACAATCCAATTACAATGATAATAATTACCAAATATAGTTTAAAATAGTACGCTTGTGTTCATGAAGTCAAAATAACACGTACAAATAACATAGGTCAAAACATTGTAAACACAAGTCGAATTAATTCAATACATAACATAAACAAAAGTTTAAGGTTTGTTTGTTTTGCCTAACGTTTTAGACTGATCTCCCCTGCTACGCGACAATGATATCAATACAGCGAGACAAGAAAGACCAATGTTATCAGTTGACATTTTGCATAAAATTATAACAAATTGGCTTTGTATTGTGTATATCTTTGTATAACTTTGACTTTATATTTTCAATAATAAAAATTTAAATTGTATTTGATTATTGTTACACATTCGTTCTATTTCAACCAAAACTGTGTGACTAAAGTTTATAAATTATGTGTGGATATGGATACATTTGGGCATGATTATGACTATTTTTTAAGGATTTGACACATGTATTCGGGGCGCTAGCTCACCAAAAATCCCATTCCTATATCGGTTTTGATAGGACACAACACAGGTTATAAATTGTAACCTTTATGATTTCTCTTTTCTTATACAGTTAAATTTACTATGATGTGTATATTTAGAGTCATATATATATATATATATATATATATATATATATTTATTTATAACTCAACATATATATTAAGCATCCTTCATAAGTACTCGTTTAATATATATATATATATATATATATATATATATATATATATTATATATACACTCGAGATACATACATATATATATATATGTACTCGATATATATATATATATATATATATATATAGTTCAAACGTATTAAACGAATACTTATGAAGGATGCTTAATATATATGTTGAGTTATAAAGTAATAAGTATGCTGTTAGTTTTAAACTTTAATGCAATATTAAAATCTTTCTATTGGATCATTAATACGTCTACGTATAATATCTTGATACTTAGTATGCAATAAAATAGTGTGTTCATTTACAGAAGAGTTCCCAACATGGCTACGTCTTCCGAACTATGTGGATTTTGCTTCGTGGAACCCGTGTATGGATTTTGTGAGAACTGTAACCAACGACTGTGTAACAACTGTTTTGCTATTCATAGCAGATCTTCGGGACATATTACATTTCAAGCGGATAGCGTAGCTCATATTAAATGTGCTCTGGTGTCTAGCGAGGTAGACCTACATGAACAAAAATGTCCATTTCATAGAACCGACTATCAGTCACTATATTGCGGAAAGCATGATCTCGCTATATGTGGTCGCTGCATTGGAGCTGATCACATGTCCTGTAGTGATTCCATAATTGATCTGCATGACATAACCTTTGATGAACATTGTTTAAATGGCAGTCTTTCGGCGCTGAAACATTGTGAGCAAGAAATCAATGCGATCAAAAAAAACGTTGCCGATCACGACAAATCAAATGACGAATGTAAGACAACATATCTACATTCAATTAAAGAATATCGCAAGACCCTCGATTCTAAACTTGACCAGTTGCAGTCAATTGTAGAACGCGATGGAGAAAGTAAATATAAACAAAACAATAGCAGGCTTCGCACTGTTGAAGAAAAATGCGAAGAAACTTTGAATCGTATTCGTGAACGCACATATTTAAATCAAGATTTGTCTGTTAAACGCCAGAAAAGACATTTGTATATTATATCAGGCGATTGGAAAAGGAAATACTAGAAATCAATGAAGCAATTAGACAGTCCAAGCAGGAAAATCGCATCGAGAAGTTCAATTTTGTGAAAAATTCTAAAATGGAGAATCTGCTGAATAAAGAGATCAAAGCGTTAGGAACACTACACGAGGAATGCGACGTAGTGAGGAAGTAGTTGACTACGACAGGGTTGACCAGGTACATGGTTAAATATTACAACTGTACTATTACAAATGTACAAAGACGTATGGTGTTAGTCTTCGCTCTGTGGTGCTGATACCTCAGTAGTTTACTTCAGTGTTAAATTAATGTAAGCAAGGCTATTATTACTTCATAACGGATTTCCTTTTTTTCCATTTAAAAAGGACTTCTTTTATATGTAAATCTGTAAGTATTAGTATTTTCTTACTAATTAGTTAATTAGTTAATTTATACTTAAATAACAAAAAATGTCGAGTATTTATAAGTCTGCAAAATAAACACAAATAATGTATTATCTTTGTAATATAACCTACTACAATTATTCTTCTTTCTTCTTCTTCTTCTTGTTTTTCATAGTATTATTATTGTTATAATTACAACTTCTATTAAATTGTATTTGAGCCTTGCAGAATACTAGACGTAAACGTATTTCTGTGAGAACAGTAAATATAAGAAAACTTTATCAAATGGTAAAACAGGTTTTGATAATAAATTGATATTCTTCAAATACTTAAATGTACCATTGCAACTACAAGGACCACAGAATCTACTACAACCTCGTTGTTATTACCACGTTTATTTTCCTAATATTTCCACTCTTTCAGTTAAACAACCAAGTTAATACAGGTAGAGACTCGTCACCACAACAAAAAATAAAAAACGTAAGTAGATGTTTGAACATTGCATTTGTGACGTGATTTACATTTTATGTTGATTGTGGATGTTTTTGCTGCCGTTATATGGATTTAACAATTATTAGTGTTACTAATAATATTGTGAATGCAGAATTCATAACCGTCATTTAAAGGGACTTGTTCACATCTTATTTTAATTTGCTATTAAATGCCTAAACTTGAAAAGATAAAGCATCTGAACTAAAGAACTCAAGTATTATAACAAGCAAAGCGTAAAGAAACGAAAAAAAATTAAACAAAAATAAGCGGTGTGACGCCCATACCTCTCTGCTAATCTGATTTATATACATGTTCCTGTTATTTTTTACTTTATTAAAGCTGTCCACGTGTTTTCGACTATTAAAAAAAATAATAGTACCCTAACATATTCAATCGTTATGCCTTACAAACGCTTTATAATTTTACCCATTTCAACAGACGATTACTCATCATCTAAACGTTATTTTCAATATATATTTTTTGTCAGTAGTGCTATTTGCACCTTTTTATACAGTTTTCTGATATTTTTGGAATATGTGAAAAAATATTTTTGGAAATTGTCAATTCGTCAAACTGTGATCAGGTTCCTTTAAAAAGCAGAGTGCATGTAAGTAACAAGTAAACAGTATTGCTTTAATTACCTGCCAGACTATCACGTCATGTAGTACTCTGACGTAAACAATTACAACAGTAATTCTACTGTTACTGCCGAATCATTTAATCATCCGGCTGTCATTGTTACAGCCATCAGTGAACAACTGTGACAAAAATGGAGACTATACTGTTCCTACAGACTCGACGCCTGCAGATCATTCAAGCAAAGGATTGTACAGTATAGAAAAACATGAAACAATATGGAGCCTGAGGAACATGCGAAGTAACCAACTGTACCCACAAAACACATCAAGGCGAAATCTGTAAAGTTTGACGCCCCTGATGTACTGCTTGTTGACGGGGTCTGTTACCTAATAATATCATTTAAAGGCAAACCAATGTTAGAGAAATGTAAATTATATGGAATGAAGTTGGACTCATGCTCACAAGAAAAACAGTCGTAAAAAATACCGGTATTAGGTTTTTGTCATTTACATAAAAGATTGAAATCAAAACTATAATACAACAGGATCTTAGTATATCTTTACACATTTGGCTTTACTGAACAGTCTGATCTATAAGGATATTCTTCTCGTATGAGCATTTTGTGTAGCTATTCATCTTGCATCTTTGAGATCGCGATATTTATTTAAAATGATATGACCTGCCATGTGATAACAAACTCAATTCTTAACTCAAACTAATTAAGAAATAATTTACGATTTGTCATTGTTTATCGGCCAATAAACAACGATTTAGAATTCACATGCGTAGGAATTAAGCCATGGCGTTAGCCCGAGTTGTTTAATAGCCAGGCATCAGAACGACAAAGAGTTTGTTATTGGCCGATAAACAACGATTATAAGAGAATTATTTCGATCCCAAGATGATTTGACATACATTTTTGCAAGTGTAATTGAAAATACTTTTTACTAGGCTCCGCTCAAAATCGGGACTTATTTTTGCGTTGTTTATTGTGTAGTTTTATAACGATAATTTCGTACTTTGTCTATTAAACATTATCGAGTATCATATTTAAATTCAATATCAACAACTACAAGCAAATTATTTTCCAAAAACTCGACAATATGGTATATGTCAAGTGTTTTACAAGTATAAAACAATTTTCAAGTATTTGTGTGTATTGGTTTATATTTGGCTTGTTCTGCTCGTTGTTGTACTAGAAATAGTAACTGTCGTTAACAACAATGGGGGTTATTTTGGATTTTGTTGTCAGTAAAACTTATTTATAAATTTTGTTATGGTATTTAGGGTTTTATTTTGTTTTATTTAAAATTATATTATTATGTATATTCATGATAGTATGTTAAATAAGTAATAGATAAATAATAGGAAACTGATTGAAACACGATCATAATACATGTATTAGTAACTAGTTCATTAATTCAAGACAATATTTAACCGTATTAGCATATATATATTAAGGTATTCAACCCATAATACTCAATGTCTAGAACACCACAAATCATTTTATTTTCTTGAAGGGCAATCATATCTGGACCCTTCTGCAAAATTTTGGGAGATTTTACTGTTCGGTTTGTCAGATATAGTTTTTTAATTGCCATACCCCCTCTTTTGTTAAACACATCAAAAAATGAAAAGCTATAGGTATTTTTACAAGTGAAATACTTTATTAATATTTCATAAACTTCATATAAATAAACATTTATGAATGGTATATTGAACACATATTCTGAAAATAATCAACAATTATTCTTGAATGAATTTATATGGAAGTAATATGTACTCATATTGCTAATTTTATTTATGATCAATGAGAATTTTCCTGTTCTATTTTTTGAAAGCCATAAACAAAATGTGATAAACTTGCTTATTTTATGCATGTTCTGAATCTAAACCATAATATATTTTATTCTTGGACTATAAGCCACACAATGAAGGCAAAACAAATAAACTTTACCGTGCAAATTTGAAAAATTAAAACAGTTTTTAACACTACCCCTATCAAAAATTAAGCTGGATTTTTTTTCAGAGAACACTCATTTTTTAACTCCATTAAAGTTCATGATGGACTAAGAAGTACTCTGAACTTTAAAGTTTTTAGATAAAAAATGTGTTAATGAAGCACATATTGATTATGTCAAATTATAATTTAATATTTAGTTTCATTTATAACATGTAGTAATTGTAAATTAGTTTATTCAACTTGTTTTTTTCATATTCTAGATTA
>CM051034.1:51152370-51242370 GCA_027627225.1 Congeria kusceri
TGAACTTTACTGGGTTAAAAAAATGAGTGTTTTTAAAAAAAAATCCGCTAATTTGTGTTATAAAAGTTCTAACGTCGTTTTTGCAACTGTAATATAGGGCTTCCCATCCATTATATTTACATGTTAAATACTAAATAAACTGTCCGCGCCTTCACAGTTGAATGTTTCGATGGTACATAAACCGGAGACAGCGATGTCCTCTGCTATAGTATTTATATCACGTCAGTATAGGCAAGAAGAACCAGGGAATGAATGTTTCTGGCCTTCTCATTTTTGAACATCAGCTGTAGATGAATATGGGAATGCGACTGCTACAAGCGATGCCTCTGGTTGAACACTAACAGCCTGGTCGCCATCTAACATGTCGCCTATCGTACTGGATGTGTGTTTGCTTTTCTGAACAGCAGCATCACTGAAAATAAGTTTTCAGTACACAGTTTTACAGTAGATTCTACTTACAGACTGATATTAATTTACACAACAATCACTGCTTAAATAATTGTCTGATATGGCACCGATGTCAGTTGATGCAAAATTTAATCCCAAATGTTGAATTTTTACAGATGTTTTAGTAACCGACTTATAAGGCCATGTTATAACACTTAACAGAATGACAAAGCAAAATTGATGGCATTTTCAATATGGAAATTGTAACATAATTATATGATTATTTCTAAACATAGAACTTTGTTAAATAAGCTTGGAAACTATTACTAGTACTTCATCTTATTATATTTCCAAACTTTATGTTCCGTGTATAAATACAAATCAAATATTTTCATTATGTATATTTACACGACCATTCACGAGCTGTCATTATTTTAGTAACTATTACCATACAAACAAATGGCTTTACAATTAGATAATTTACTGATACTAACCCGTACACAGCTTGGTATTAGGCTTGCCGTTTGACTTGGTTTCTTTGTCAGTTTTCCCATAGAGAACATTATTGACATCTCATTAGTCAATGTTACAATATTTCACGTAGACATAAACAGTCAAACTAATACGCTTCTCGGTAATTTTCCAACCACACTCTCACAGATCATGGCAGCTGATCATAGCCGACAAAATTTACATTGTTACTGTGTCTTTTTCTCTTGAAAATCTACCTCTTTTATTACGTTTTCGGAAGTCAGAATGATTTATATCAAGGTAAAAAACGCTGTCATATGCACATTAAATTCAATAGTCGTTCAAATGATCATGATTTCCAAAGGGAACGAACTCCGATTCTACTTTTGTTTTAATTATACTCGTTACAATTTAAAAGTTATTTTATATCTAATTTGCTTTTAAAAGCGACGATATTAAAATCTGAAACAAATACTACGGTGAAGCTAAAGAAATATATAATTTTTAAAGAAATTTTGTATGTATTCCGAATGCGAACGGTAAAGTACGGACGGCTACGGCTTTCGTCAAATTACAAGGAAATTAACGAGCTAATTATGGGTTGAATACCTTAATACTATTATGCTACTATGGTGTTCTTAAAATTTATATCCGTTGGGTTGGTTGTGTAAAGTCGTATCGAAAGAGAAAAACAAGAGGGCCATGATGGCCCAAATGGCTCAAATGAGTGCTGGCAAATATGAATACATTACTGTTGTGAAAAGCTTGAACTAAGGTTGGAAATGTGCAGCACATTATTGTCCTTAATCATTATTTTAGCTGATTAACTTCTAATTTCTATTAGCTACTTGGCTAGCCCTTGCTTATCAAACCCAAAAATAAAACTCACGGTCATAGCTTCCATTTTTCATAGGCAGTTTCGGATGTTTTGTTCGTGCTGAAGTTCGGAAAGATAATGGCGATGTTTGTGGAAAGGTATTGCCATGTTTGCCATCTTGTTCTGAAGAGTCGAGTGTATTACCATGTACCTTTCCTATATTCGATTTCACCAGAGATTTTGTTGTCATGGACAAATGGTCCAGGTTGGGTGAAAAATAGAGTCCCTATTCTGCATTAAGTCCACTTACGCATTTATTTTCACAATTAAGGGGCAAGAACTAACGGTCGTACAAAACCTGTGGAAGTTTGACCAAGTTTGCATGCAAAATAAAGTCGTTTTGCAGTAAAAAAGGCAATTTCTGCTTTTTTCAAAAACGATGGGCAATAACTCAGGTGTTTGTGATTCAATCTGGCCCATTTTTGATTTCGATTGAGACCTCATGGTCACATACAAACTGTGAAGGCTTGGTCAAGATTGGATGAAAAAGGAAACCTCTAAGAAGGAAAAATGCAATTTAGATTTTTTTTCCCCACAAACAAGGGGTCAAAATGCAGCTGTGTGTGGCCTAATATGGCCCATTCTTGCCTGGTACAAAAATCGTATGGTCACATACAAACTGTGGACGTTTGTTCAAGATTGTTTAAAAAATGAAGTCTCTATCAAGGAAAAAGGCAATTTTTGGATTATTTTTCACAAACAAGGGGAAATAACTCACAAGTTTGTGGCCAACCTGGCCCATCTTCGGTTTCGTCCGAAATCTTACAGTCACATACAAACTGTAGAAGTTTAGTAAACACTGCATGAAAAATGAAGTCTATATATTGAAAAAAGGCTTTTTTGGCATTTTGTCCAATGAAAAGGCGGCAATAACTCTATGGTTTATGGTCTGATTTGGCCCATTATCGATACCAGCCGAAATTTTATGGTCAAATGTTATCGTCATACACAAACTGCGCAAGTAAGATAAAGATTGAATAACAAATAAGGTCTTTATTGCGATAAAAACGGTCGTATTGTTGACGGCATACGGACGACGGACGACGCAGGAGAGGTCCCCTATACTATTAGCCCACCGAGCACTTTGTGCTCAGATGAGCTAAAAACAACAACGAGACTTATCCAAGTTCTTAGAATGTTAATGTAAAAACACGAACTATTGCATGTCACGCAAATAATGATTTTTATCCGAAGTAAAACTTGTGCAATGATGTATTTATATTTTTCAAATTCCTTAGTTGTAAAACGCTAGCTCCAAATGGATATGTGATGCTGTGTTCTGGGAGTATGGTTTTCATTGGATATATGTTGGATAAATTAGTAAAATTTCGCCATGACTGTTTATAATTTTAGTTTGCCTTTGTATTGACGATGGTAAATATGCATAACTATGGTCGGTTTTGTTAAAACAGCAGTAAACATATGTGTTTGTTTCTGGGTATGTTCAATGTTACTAAAGACATGCTGTACCAGGGGTCTATAGGAAGAAACTTTCGTAGCCAGAGTTACGAAAAGCATTTGATGAATGTTTTATATATTTGATAAAATATTACGCCAACCTAAATCTACACACGATATTGAAAGTTGTATATGCATTTCCGATTTTTGCCGAATTAGGCCGAATGCTTGTTTTGTAATGACACAAAAAGTGGTCCGTTCAGTTCACATGCTTTTAACAAAATAGATCGTTGAAATATAATTTCAATTAATATCAAATATATACACACTTGACCTTAAACTCCGCATGTTGTTGTGTGTATTCATACAAACATATGTTGACGTTTTACTGCGGTTGTTTTGATAGCATTATTAATATTTGTATTCATATACGAGTTAATGTGATTTATTGATGTTCATTTCAATCAAGAATTAGTTGTTTTATTCATTACTTTTATGAATTTATCTACTTATATTTAACTGCTGCATGTATACTGATGGTATCTCCAATGTATGGTTGAATAAACCAATATAATATGCAAAAATGAAAAGACAGTAGCGGATATGGATTTTGCGACCCGCCTACTCTAATTTTATTGTTAAATACATTACATGTATGTGTTCATGATGAAATAAACAATAAGTATTTATTAAGACAATTTATTTTACTTCTGTGTGAGGTTGTTATTGTCTAAACTATAAACTATGTGAATACAAAATTGTGTTATAAACACGCCTTCATAAGGCTACTTTCAACCGTTCCTTCAACAGTCTCAGCCTACACGCGTTGTTAAATTAACTGAAGACGTATAACGATTATTTGATCCAATAGAGGGGAAGTAATATAAAACTCTATTACACGCCGTTGTCGTTAATTCTCCTGTACTTAATCTAGGACATCTTGTACACAGTGAACGATACTAGGAGTGAATTGTAAACGATGTAATAACTATATGTGGTTTGGATTGCTGAAATATCGCGTGAAGGGATACTTCATTTGACATAGCGAGGTATTATAATATTATTCATCTACAGTGTTCAAAATGACAAATGTAACACGCTTTGATAAATATTTACCTCTAGTGATTCGAAATCGAAAGTTGATAAAACCCGTAAATTACTTCCATATATGAATATTTTGGTTGTCAACAACAAAACACATTACTGTTTAATTACAATCACAATTTAAACCCATTTTATTGAAATTGCATCAATAGAACAACTATTAAAAACAATCACGTGTCTGTATTTTATAGAAAACATTCCAAATAAAGTGATAATAATTACCAGATATAGTTTTAATTAGTACGTTTGTGTACTATTAAGTCAAAATAACACGTACACATAACATGGGTAAAAATTTTTGTAAAAACAAGTCAAATTCATTCAATGCATAACATAAACAAAAGTTTAAAAGGCGACCCTGCTTAAAGTTTGTTTGTTTTGCCAAACTGTTTAGATTAATCTCCCCTGCTACGCTATAATGAGATAAATAAAAACCAATGTTATAAGTTGACATTTTGCATACGATTATAACAAATTGGCGTTGTACATATTATATCTTTGTACAACTTTGACTTTATAAACTCAATAATACAAGTTTAATTTATATTTGATTATTGATATATATTCGTTCTATTTTAACAATATGATTGTGAGTGGTTAAATATCTTTAATACGGCTGTAGGCTACTCCTTGAATCAACAAAACATTGTGACTACAAGTTGTACATTAAATGAAATATGGATACATTTGGGCATGAATATGACTTTTTTTAAGGACTTGACACATGTATTCGGGGCGCTAGCTCACCAAAAATCCCATTCCTATATCGATTTCGATAGGACATAACACAAGTTATAAATTGTAAGTTTTATGAGTTCTCTTTTGTTGTACAATTTTAACAAAATTTAAAGGGACTTGTCAACAAAAACATGTTTTCCTATTGCACTATAAATTATATAATATGATAAAAATGCGAAATACTATGACATGTGCATTTAGATAAGTCAATATAATACTCAATGAGATATTTGATAAAAAACAAATTAGGAAAAGTTAAAAAGTGGGTACCGAACAAACGACTTGGGAGCCATGTGAAAAAATGACAGTAGACAGCGCGTTAAAGGGACCTGTTCACAGATTGACGGATTGACAATTTTTCAACTTTTTTGTCACCGATTCGAAAATAAAAGAACAGTGTATACAAGGGAGCAAAATAACACTACGGACCTAGAAATATACTGTAAATATAAACAAAGCGAAATTCCAGTTGCGACAGCAGGAGAGAGCTCTTATTAGCAGCCCTAGGTCCTTTATTTATGGCAAGTGACCAATTGCCAAAAAATTACACAGCACATCACAAAACCATATAACAAACATAAAACACACATTAATAAATCTGGGGTCACCGCCTTGCAACGGTCAATGCAAAGCATTGGGGGTTTTAAACCGGTTTATGTGCGCACGAACCTCACACTTGGCCCAGAATTATCTACAAAACATGTAAGTGGAAATACAAATTAACCTCATAGCATCGCAATTCAAATTAAACAGCAATAAAATATAATACTATTCAATTTAATTACTCAATGGCTAGATGCACACCAGAGTGCAGAATTGCAACTTTCTGAGGCACGATGAAATGAAACAAAAACAACTATCAACTACATCTCGTCTTTTTATAAAAAGCTTTAAAGACATAGCATCATATAGTTCAATTTTCTGATCATCATTATGCAATTTCAGGAAGAAGCCGTTCAACCGTTTCGTTCATGAGTAACCATCAGTTTAAATTGATAAAATTATGAAGCGTTCGTAACGCTAAACGATGGATTAATTTGGAGTGTTTCTGTTGTTTTCGTTGAAACTGTTGACATCACGTGGAACACTTACATAAAGTAAATAATGCAGAGTGAAATATAGAAGTCTGAACGATTGCCTTTTAATCCGGAGGTCCCTGTTCCGGACAAATTTGATGTTTTGTTTTCTGCGGGGGGGGGGGGGGGGGTGTTCTAAATACTTTTCTTGTTATTTTATACTTGAAATTTTAAGTTTCGATGCTTAAATCTGTCAAGTTAAGACATTTAATCGCGTACTTAAAAAAAATGCGAAAATCGGTAAACAAGTCCCTTTATAGGGATTAAGTCAATTAAAAATTGGCTTCCCACTGCACTATAAATGATATTATATGATAGAAATGAGCTAAACTAAGAAATGTGCATTAAATAAATAATAAACAATATAATAAACAATGAAACATTTGATGAAAGCAAATAGGTAAAAAAAGTTTTAAAAGATAAAACCCTAAGTGGGTATGGAACTCATATCACGACTTGGGAGCCGTATGAAGAAATAACAATAGGCAGCGCTTTAACCAACTGCGCTATTCTGCTTGGTAATGAATCGTGTGCAAACTATGATTATTCAAAATACTCACAATTCTGACGTCAAAATACAAACACAAAAAGGGCCAAACAAACACGATCCTCATTATAATTTGGTTTTTATCTTAGAATGCTTACACCCTTTTCCTATTACATACACTCTGTTTTAGCGGTCACTTTGTGCCCGTATTAATATATTTACGTTTAGATTTTTTTTTTACAGAAAGTGCCCCATTGGTGTCCTCTTCGATGAAGAGGAACCTTTAACCAACTGTGCTATTCTGTTCTGTATGGATAGGTGTGCAAACTATGGTTATACACAAAACTAATAGTTCTGATGTCAAGATGTAAAAATGCAAACAAACACAAGCTATATTATAAAAAAAAAATTATCTCACAATGTGTATACTCTTTTCCCATTATGTATGCTCTTTCTATTCGTAATTATATGCCAGTATTGATATATTAATTTCAGATTATTGAAAGAAATTGCCCCCGTGAGGTCATTTTCGATGATATAGTCCCTTCAATATAATTTGTATATTTAGAGTCAAACATATAAGTCGCTAAACGTATTAAACGACTACATATGAAGGATGCTTAATATAAAAAATGGATGATATCAAACGTTTTTGTAACTTTTTGTTGGAACGGCATCAGCTGAGTAATAAAGTAATAAGTATGCCGTTCGTTTTTAAATTAAATGCGATACTAAAACCTTCCTATTGTATCTTTAATGCGTCTACGAATAACATCTTTTGTGTTCATTAACAGAAGAGTTCCCAACATGGCTACATCTTCCAACCTTTGTGGATTTTGCTTCTTGGAGCCCGTTTATGGATTTTGTGAGAACTGTAACCAACGACTGTGTAGCAACTGTTTTTCTATTCATAGCAGATCGTCAGGACATATTACATTTCAAGTGGACAACGTAGCTCATATTAAATGTGATCCAGTGTCTAGAGAGGTAGACATACATGAACAAACATGTCCACTTCATAAAACCGACTATCAGTCACTATATTGCGGAAAGCATGATATCGCTATATGTGGTCGCTGCATTCGTGCTGATCACATGTTTTGTAGTGATTCCATCATTGATCTACATGACATTACCTTTGATGAACATTGTTTAAATGGCAGTCTTTCGGCGCTGAAAGAGTGTGAGCAAGAAATCAATGCGATAAAAACAAACGTTGCCGAACACGACAAATCAAATGATGAATGTAAGGCAACATATCTTCATTCAATTAAAGAATGTCGCAAAAACCTAGATGCTAGACTTGACCAGTTGCAGTCAATTGTAGCAAGCGCCGGAGAAAGTAAATATAAACAAAACAATAGCAGGCTTCGCACTGTTGAAGAAAAATGCGAAGAAACTTTGAATCGTATTCGGGAACGAACCGATTTAATCCAAGATTTGTCAGTTAAACGCCAGATAAGACATTTATACGTTATATCAAGGCGATTGGAGAAGGAAATACTAGAATTCAACGCAGCCATTAGACAGTCAAATCAGGAAAATCACATCGAACAATTTAATTTTGTCAAAAATTCTAAACTTGAGCATCTATTACACGAAGGCATTAACGAGTTTGGTACGCTTCGTGAGGAATGCGACGGTAGTGAAGAGGTAGTTGAATGCGGAACTGATGTTCAGGTAAAATAGTACATTAGCACTTTGTCATATTGGGTGAAAACTACAACATCTTATTTTTTATCCAAGGCAGCGTAGAAATATTATTTAAATACTGTACATTTTTGCCTATTAACATATATCCTTAATGTGTTTATTGACCGTAGCAATGTAAGTCAAATTGTTAAAGTTCAAAGGATTGATTCTAAAACGATTAACTAGTCATTTTCCTCATTTGTACTGGTTGAAAACTTTCTTGCAAGCGAATCTAGAATGACTATTTCTTATTCACCAACCATATAATGTTTTCAGACTATGATATAATTTTAGCAAGGTATATAATGTATAACCATGATATCTAGTTGATATTAATGTATGGCCATACATCTAAATTTTGTTTATAAATATCAGTATTAGAGGTTGTTTTGTTCGTTCATAATGAATGGCACATATAAATAAACATTTTATACAACTTTAATATAATTGTAAGGCTTAATAGGTCTGGGCATAATTCAGGAAACATATAAACCACGTGTAATTATTAAACTTTCAACGGGAAAAACATGTTATTAAATGGCGCAATCCATTAAACATTTAGACTATTGGTGAATGTAGTGTTGTATGTGCATGTAGTGTCATATTTTGTTAATGCTAGATTATTCATAAATCATTTCTGTAAAATTATAGACGTATTCTATTTTTTAAACATTGCTTCTGATTAAGCGTGTTATGAACTGATACAATCTATATGATAAGAAGTAAACAGCCATGCATGGTATGTTTTAAATTGGCATAGTCTCGTATATATATCTCTTTTTTGGTACTACAGCAAGATATCAATAGAATACAAATACCACATAAAATCACCATCTCTGGGCATTCACCACAAATCAGACTAGAAAACGCTTGCAAGACAATGCTACAGCATATTGCCGATAGAGTGTCAACGCAAAAACTGAACGAGAACTCTTTGGGAGTTCCAACATTAAGTTTCCCGCAAGATGGTTTCGTTGTTACAACGACACAAACAAAACAAAACAGAGGTGTTGTTTCGCCGACACAAACAAACCAAGACAAAATTGTTTTACATACACAAACAGATCAAAGCAAAACTGATGTTACATCGACAAAAACTATTCACGACAAAGATGTTGTTACCCTGATTCCATCAACGCCATACCAAATCGTCGTTGTACCGACAAAAGTGGACGAAGGCAACAGTGATGTTACATTGAGCAAACAAAGCCAGCAGAAAGGTGATTTTAGATTGAGTCAAAGAAAGCAAGGTGATGATGCATGTAAATCGACATTAACATTTCAAGAAAAATGTGTTGTAACATTAACTGAGCAACCTGAAGAAAAACGTCAAGTCAAAGCGAAACTAACACAGCAGGACACAAATGATCTTACGGCGACACTAGTAGAGCAAGACACATACTATGTAACATCGACACTACTTTTGAAAAAAAGTAATGTTATACCATCTAGAAAGCCGCATAAAGTCAAAAGTGATATTACATATTCACTACCACTGCATGACGACACAGATGTACCATCAACACCACAAACGGAATATATTACCGGTGTACCATCGAAACTAGAAGAGCCTGACAATTTTACCTTCACCAAACGCGTATTTCCTCTTACTCACACACGCAAAGGCAGGGTATGTGAAATCGTATTATATCTAAACAATGTGTTTTACAGTTGGTAGTTAAATGTAAATAATACTGAACAAAAAATTTAACTTTCGTAAAGTGAATGCCAAAATGTCACCGTTACGTAAGAGATGTGGTTGTTTTAAAAACGTTCTACTTTTGAAAAATCGACCAGTTGAACACAGTATATTCATAAGACTACTTATAAAAAAAAGATTTTAGTCAAATCTATTCAAACATTAAAAATATATCTAAAAAAATTATCTTCATTCAAACTTAGTGAAAGTGTTGTTTTTTTTTTCAGTATCTGTACAATATTCTATCAATGTTGATGTTGACGTACACATTTTAAAAATTAAATCTAGAATGTTTTCTACATAACCTGATTAAGAATATTGTGCGATTATTTCTACTGCAGACCCATGCCAGAATAACAGATAAACACATTTTTGTTGTCGCAATTCACATTGGAACTTCCTTCACTGGCCTTGCATTTTCCGGCGTATCAGAGCCTGCGCACATAAGGTCCATGGACTGGAGTGGTGCATTTGGCCCGAAAGGTAATGGAACTGTTTTTTCTATTTTCTTTTTGCATTAATTAGTTTATTAACTTTATTTAAGAATTTCCAGATTGAGTGGTTTCATGGCAGGTTTTCTTATGAATGGTTATTTCGTATTGATAACAACTTACTTTTTGATGCATATTGTTAAACACTTTATACTAAATAGTATTTTAAAAGTATTTTAAATTAGCGTCTGAGAACAATTGATGGTGTCATTAAAATAATTTATCGGATAGCTTGGTATGTCCTCCATCGTTGATAGCAACGTTTGAAGCGTGTTTGAGAAAAGTAATAGAATTATTTTCTAACACAGTTTCGTAAATATCCATGATACCAATTTATAAAAACTGGCATAGTATCCCATATGAACGTCTATAAATGTAAATATGCGTCGTTTGTTTATTTATGTTGTGTATTATTCTTTGTTAAGTTTATTTGTCTTTTTTACAGTCCAAAAACTTATTTAAACAACGATATGTTTGTCCATCTTCGACGTATATACTACTTGGAATTTGATGTCATTTTTAACAGTTTCGAATCAGTACATATGGTTGTGTAACAAATGTCCACACGAGTCTTAGAGATTAGGGATCTAGTAAGATCTAATAAACGATACGTGAACAATTATTTAAAAATTACTAAGATTACTGATTACTGTTTTTTTCAGTGCCAACAACTGTGCTTATTCGGTCAGACGGAACATCGGAAGCATTTGGGTACGAAGCAGAAAAAAGATACGCAGCAATAGTTACTGATGGTTTACACAGGAATTGGTATTTCTTCAAAAACTTTGCCATTCAATTGTTTAGCAAAAAGGTAGCTCTAATTTACTGTGTTTTGTTTTATTTGAAATGTATATGTTATCTCATAGTTGTAATGCAATAACTACCATGGTAATAACAAAAAAGTATATTATTATAAAAATATGTTTTACCAAATTTTTAAGACTATGATTTGCATCAAATAACAGGAAACCATTGGACAATATACTATGCTGGAAGACGAAACTGGAAAAACACTTGAGGCATTGCACGTGTTTTCGATGACTATACAATTCATGAAAGATAGATTATTGACCTCTCTGAATAGAAAAGGCTTTTTCCTTGACCAAGACATTCACTGGGTGCTTACATTTCCCATGTGGCATGAACATGCGGAAGAATTTATGAGAATGTCAGCCAGACAGGTTAATATTGGTTATTGTTGCCATGTTTTTATTTACCGTGATACATAACATAAATGTGACCCTGAAATTAAACCACCGTTATTATCAGTATTTCATTTACTGGTTAAATTGTTGTTGTAGGCTGGAATAGAGAATTCTAATCTGAGCATTATCATGGAAACAGAGGCAGTTGTCTGCTTCTTTCAACATTGGAACATTCCGAGGCACGTAGGCCATGATTCGACGATTATTTTAGCTGAACATCCCGGCAAACGGTACCTCGTGTGTGATGCGGGAGGTAAAGGCATACAATAGAGTCATTATATCTGATCGTTTAAATTTACAGATGTGAAAAATGCCAATAATTTCTTAAAACATCATACATGAAACAAATAAAAAAATGATTGTGTGGCTAACTTTCATTTACCGTATTATTTATATATGCGACTTTATTTTGAGCAATGTTTTTCTTCGCATGTTTCCACGTTAAGACATATTGTTTATTCACCATGCGTTATAACATGAACGGCAATAAACCACTTTAATGCCAATTGATTTGTTTGCTTCCTAAAATAAATTGCTTCAATACTTATACGAATGGTTCACGCCATATTAAAACTGTTGTTTTCAGTTGAAACGATGGAAATAACAGTAATTGAGGTGACGCCTGAATTGCAATTTAAAGTGATACAAGCGGCACGTAGACGTGACTGTGGTTGGAAAATGGTCAACGAAGGCTTTGAAAAGCTTTTAGACAGTTTGGCACGTATGTACAACTGATATTCGTGTTTAAACGTTCAGATTTTAATTTTGATTTTCATATAAATTATCACAAAATGAATTTACGGATTGTGTTAATGATGTAATCTGAACCAAATTAAAGGGATCTGTTCATAGAATGGAAAATTGACCATTTCACAATTTTGACGTATATCCTAGACACAAAGCATTATATTTTAACGAGCGATAAAACACTACTGACAAGAAATATATTGGAAATATAATGCAGTTTTAGAAAAATCACCAAGTGAAATATATGAAATGATAAATCATGTGTAACGCTTTTCATCGGTATCGTAAAAACACGTGTATTATTTACGTAGCGTTACATATTCAAATTTTTATATTGTGTAGTTTTTTTCTTTCAATAATATTTGATTTAGTTTATGCAGTTAAGTCATTCAATGACCTTTTTTCAAATTAACGAAAATCTGTGGACAAGTTCCTTTAATTGACAAACCAGTGGTGTAGTATCTTGCGTCCCCAAGACATGTGTACAGTATGTATTTTTTTTTTTATTTAGAATTTGGGGTAATGAAAATATTGAGAGGCAAACACTGGAGCGAATTTAATGAAATGATGAGATTCTTCGACACGAAAAAGAATGAACCGCTATCAAACAGAAAACGACTTACTACAAGTATTTCTATGACATTATGCGAAATAGTCCAACGCTGCAAAGGAAAATCGTTTAACGAACAAATTCAGCTATCCATGCATAAGGAACATGTGAAATTGTATGATAATAAATTGGTACTTGATGAACAGATTATCGACATGCTGTTTAATGTGCCTGTTCAAAGAATAAATGACTTTCTGTCTTCCGTATTATCTAAGATTGGCAACAGTTCTATACAGGACATGTTCATTGTTGGAGACGTTTCGGAATCGCCATATTTCCAAGACAAGGTGCGAAACGCATTCCCCAAAATGCGAATTACAAGTTCTAATGGTCGCGAAACAGTTATGGAAGGTGCAGTTTTCTTTGGACACATTGTTTGTGGATCCTTACCTTAAAATGTGTTCAAGTTGACTGTTGCAATGATTATTAATCTCAAACTAATTGAATCGAAAATAAATTAAATGTTTGGATTCAATACACCCCGATATAGTATACATCATCCTCACTTATTGGAACTTCATACACTTTGCCTTTTTTTATAAATTTTAGTATACTATGTGTACAATGCTTAGAATCACTGTGATAGTCGCCAACGATAAATATAATTGTTTTTATTTTGTTTCACTTGTAAACAATTTTTAAGGATACTACTGATATGTTTTGAATATTTATTCAGTTTTAGCATATTCAAGTTGACCATTTACCAAATAAAAAAATAAAATAAGGAAAAAAATCCCGACCTACCTACCCTAATTTTTTTAAGCATGTAGCCTGAATTTTTTTTTTTTTTACGCCTTAACAATGATCATCACGTGAGAAGGCTGTTTTATTGTAAGCGGAAGGAGACTAGTAACTAATTTCAATAATAAAATCCAAATTATCCCAAACTGTATGTTATCTGTATTGTGAACATCTGCAAATTGACACTGGCAACTCATGACATAATAATTGCGCATGACAGCGAGAGACTGTACGTTTATTTATAAAATAACACAGAATAACGGGTGCGTACTCGTTGGAAATTCTAAACCGCCTTCTATCATCTAGAGATAAACTGTTTATCAGCTTTCCTTTTTAAGTTGCAAAAAGTTATGAGAAACTTGCATCATCAACAATAGTGAAATCCTATTTAACATCTTTAACCGGGTGAATAAACTATACAACCTACTTATAACACTCTCTTTCAAATTTATTATATATATTCGACTTTTTAAACAATTTAACTCCCGAGCATTAATTTCAGGAAGTCGCACTCCATTTTTTATACAACAATCTGCAAAGAAATGAACATTTTCTAATTATATACCATATCGAAATTTTCTGGACTTTAAAGTGTTAATTGATGGCTAATTACAAGTGTTATACTATTGTGTGTATCTCTCCTTGTTGTTAAAAAAAAGCAACAACAACTTATGTACAAAAAATAACAAGAGAATCCAAACAAGGATCCAAACACGCCACGTGTAAATGCCTGACTAACTGACTAGCTGCATTATTTGATGTGTTCAACGTTGGTAACGCATGACACATAACAATGTACTATATAAATGTATTATGTTCCTGCATTGCATTTTGTGTTTGAAAACGCCTCGGTATTCGAAATCGAAAGTTGTAAAAAACTAATAATAATATTGTAGAAATATGGAACATTTGATCGCCTTTACAATACTCTATATGGTGTACTGTTTACCTCTTTATAAGTTTGAACAACATATCAGCTGTAATAAGTACAACGAATAAAACCATACTGAAAATGACTACAACTAACTATCTGCCACATTTTTAACTTTTAAAATTTTAAAATTTTAGCAATATATGTCAACACCGATTATTACATATTTTGCCATTAAATTTTGAGTATATATCGTTCCATTATCAATGTGGTTTATTTACAAATAAGGTCAGAACGTATTTTTTGACATAGGTTAAAATATAATTGATATACTCATTCGAGCGGAAACTATGATAACAATTAACTTAGCTTTTTTTTTAGTTTTTGGTTCAAACTAGTTATACATGATAAATATAAATATAAATGGCAGTTATCGAAATTTTGATTATTTGTCCATGTTTATACGTATAAGGAGCAAACAGCGACTCAAAATAGGACACCTGAATCCAAACAAAGTTAAAATCGTGCCGGGTTAAAATACTAAAGACTTTGCTGTGTATTTATCCGATGTTTTGAAACTGGGTGGAACTTTATTATACTTCATTTCGCATAGCAAGGTATTATATTGTAGTTTGTTTATTATTGTATGATTAGTATATTTTCTGTTAAAGCCTGGTTAACGCCTAGATATTACATATCGAAAGTTGACACAACATAGTAAAATTGTACAGGTATACGCACGTTGATACTTCACTATGAAACGCTTTAACCGTTTAACCATATAATACGTCGATGTATAAAGTTTATAAATTTAACGGATAAGGGGTATAATTCATTGCAAAAACAGAATAATATTTACGTCTTTAAACGTTCGTTTGAGCTGATATTGACATTTATCTTCCCTTATCGATACGATTTATATGGATTCTTACTTGCATGTTAAAGGTTCTTAACTCCAGAAGGGCATACAAATGTGCCTTGTTTGTAGTTATGCCTAAACGGTAAAACACGTTAAATTCATCACTGTTTGTATAGAACACGATCGAAAACTGTCATAAACTGTATATTTTAATGGCAGATAGAAGTTGAAATATCTCGCACTTTCGTTGAACCCGGTATTCCCGATTTAAAAAATACCGCAACTTTCCCAATTGCATGCACCTGATTCAAGTGTCCGCATGCGCGACTCGACAAAACTAAACTGTTAAATGATTATTCTAAATATAACGGGCGCTATTTTTTTATTTACTCGATGGGTTATAGCGTCTGCAGACGCCATAGAGTTGGAGACGCTATATATATTAGGATGAAAACTATATAACATCATTGCTTTTCAGGTAAATCAAAAATAGGTTTATAATTTATTAGTGTGTTTTAAACGATTAAATGAAAAAATCTTGCATTTTTGACAATTATATTTTTTACGATTGATCATCTTGAGTTTAGTACCTTTAACAGATAGTATCTGCTGCAAGTAATACGAATAAACATCTATGTTCATCATGACCTACAACTGTATATATATATAGTTTTGACCACAATCTTAACTATCATATATAATGTTAACATCGCATATCAAAACATATTCTTGTGATATTGTGTTATGTTCATAACTGAGTATGTGTTCTACCATAATTTTGCGTTTTTGTTTGAAAAAGAAACTCGATCTGAAATATGTTATCAATAAAATGTACATGAGTTGCCTGCCTGACTGCCTTGCCTGCCCGCCCGCCCGCCTGTCTCTCTGTTGTGACTTAACAAATCATATCAACATGATCTTTGTTAACGTTTCCATTTTCGAAAAAATCTGTGCTCAAATTTATGTACTGAAACTAATGTATTATAGGCATGACATTTTGATTTTTGCAATAGTTTATGTTTGATTTCTTTATTTAGAACGAAATATGTATTTGTAATGTTTTAAACATGAATACATACGTTTTGTCTTTGTATTGTTATTATATAAAATTACATATACGTTTCAAATTTTGACAGGTAATAATTATCGCTACCCGCTTACAATTAATAATAAAACACTGGATATATTTCAGTGTAGTGGATGTTGTATATAGAACACATTTAATACAAGCTTTATATTCAAATGTTGCCTCGATTTACAGAAAAGTTGACATAATGGCCACGTCTTCAGATGTGTTTTTTTTTGCTTCGTGGAACAAGTGTATGGATGTTGTGAAAACTGTAGTCTACGACTGTGTAAAAAATGTTGTACCGTTCATAAAAAAGGCATCTGGACACAAAACAGTGGACATATCGGCCTAAACTACACGAGTTTCGGTTTCTGACATTATCGAACAAAATGTCCAGTTCATAAAAGCGACCACTAGTCGTTTTATTGCAAAAAGCATGACGCTATTTTATGTGGTCGCTGCATTCTTGCGGATCATATGGAATGCAAGACGTCAGTCATTGACCTACACGACATATAATACGATGAATGTCGTACAAGTGAAAATCTGGCTTCGTTGAAGCAATGCGAAGACGAGATAAAGGCGATTCAAGCCAGTGTACAGGAAAACGTCTATACAAATGTTGAATGTAAGAAGACATATTTGCATTCAATTAAAGAATACCGCAAACGTGTAAATGCTAGGCTTGACTATTTACAATCTGCTGCAGAAGAAGCTGGTCAAAGTACATATGCGAAAAATGGCATCAGACTTAAATAAGTTAACAAAAAATGTGAAGAAACTAAGAGATGCATTTAACAAATAAGAGAGCGAATTCTTTACAATCGTTCACCATTCAAGGCAAGACAAACATGTTGAGAAATTTAGTTTTCACGCCGATCCAAAGTTTGAGCATATACTAAATACAGAAATGATAAAGCTTGGAACGCTTGAAGAATCATGCGATGGAAGCGAAGAGGTTGTCGAAACGCTCCAACAAACATGTTATAGAAGCAAAACGGTGGTCGGGATACCGCAGGTAATTCTTACAGAGTCCTTCATATTCACCAAAAAGTACAGCAAGTACAACATTCATCTGTATTTGTGTTCACTATGAACAAGTAGTGAGGTGAGGTGAATAAGGCATTTTCTGGTATTTATAACATTACGTTACGTATACCCAGGCGTGTGATCGTGTCGATCACATATATTAAAGCGGTATCAGATATAATATATGATATTCTTAATCTTTGTAATAAACCTAAGTAAAATTTTATTGATTAGGTAGAGGCGAAGCGAATATAGCCTAAATTTTGAAAGGTTGTGCTGATATACATATGTGAAACATGTTAGTAGTAGCTATCCCTTATAGTAATGCTTACTAAACATCCTGAGGAGCCGATTTTCCAAATTTCGTATCCAAGGCCAGAAATAGCATCCGTTTAGAACATGCTCTTAATGATTAGGTGTTTCACCTATTGTGTGCACACCAGTCTTTTCATTTGCTCAAGATGTAGGTAATATTCTAAATACACGTAGTTTACATTTGTTTAAGACAAAAACTTAAAAATTACAAAGAGAACATTTAAATATCTATAATGCAGTGTCCAGTTAGTAAATTTGCTGTTTTCAATATTGAAATTTCGATTTCCCAAAATACTCATATCTCTCTTGAGGATTGTTTCTTAAATAATTCATTTATAAGTAAACTCCAAAATAGTACGCAATGGACACAGGTCATTAACTGTTTATACTTCTGGAGCTTTATAAGCTCGATCAAACACTTAAATAAAGCACAACGTTTCTTACGGTATTTTGCTTTGGAGAAGCATTGAAAATAGCTCAACATTACTAAACTTATACAACAATCGCAACGTCGGTTGGTCCGTTTTTCCTTTCGCTCGTCCCATTGCTTTAAGGATTTTAACACGATACCAGTTAGAGACGTGATATCGATTTGAAGAGATTGAAATGAAACATGATACATGTAACGGACACACTTGAAACTCGTTATAGAATAACCATAACCGCATTAAGTATTTATTCAATATCTGTGCAGTTATTTCCCTTTATTTATTTGGTATTGTACATAACTACATTACTTAAAAGGCAAACCGAAGAGAAACCATTCAAAGGAATGACATTTAAAATTAATCATAGCATTCTCACATATGGGTTTGAAATAAATACCCAGTGTATGGCTTATACAATTTTATTTAGTTAAAAGGCTAGCAATAATCATTAGTTTATATGGTGTGATATGTCGTCTAAATATTGCCTCGTTCCATCGTGGTTGACGTATAATGCACCTATCAATATTTTCCCCCAAGGGGGGGGGGGGAGAGGCGGGCATATACGTGACGTAAGCTGAAAGCAATTCCCGACAGGCGGGAATTTGACACGCCGAATGATTACGGGTCCCAGGGTAATAGACTTTGTTTGGATTTTAGATCCTGATAATATTCAATATGAAGTGGAATTCATAGTTGCAATAATTTACAATTATTCACAAAGCCATATTTAAGTCAACTTAGACTCCTTTAAGATGAAAAAAACAACGAACAATGAGAACAATTTCGTCAAAACAAATATATACACGAAAGTTCATTCAATATGTCTTTTCATTTGCGAACAATGCTTTATCGAGTCTTTTGCATTGTTGAAATTGTAAGCAATACAGCCATTATCGGAGGTGTGGAATGAACGCCATTGATCTGAGATCGGTAAACATTTCTTTACCGCTTTTGGTGAGTAGTCTACTTTACTCTATATGATTAGTAGGCCTTTGGAACGTTGAAATTGCCAATCTTGCGAAGGAAACGGGGGTGGGGGGGGGGGGTATTGCGGTGTGTTTGTGTGTTTGGCGGGTAGGGGGAAGTGAGGGTATAAGCAATTTGCCCATTTTGCGTGTGGAAACCAACCTCAAAATCCTGAAATCTGAACATTTATATTTTCAATACTTGATTTAAAGTTGTGACAAAAGATCTTTGTGAGGTCAAAATATAATTATTTGTTATCTGTGTATATTTTAACAAATTATATTGCACTTCAGTCATTATTTTTTTAAGTTATTGAACATTCCTGATTAGTGACTCCAAATATGCATTGAATGTGTTTCATATTGAATAAATTTGATATTAAGTAAGATATAATGGAATTATACAAAAAAAACGTTATGCTCTGAATAAACATGCTAAATATTAGACTGATGGGAAATAACATGGAGTCCAGCTATTAAAACTCTTGTGTATAGCCATATCTCTCGTTGTATTAACAGTGTGTAGAATAGGTCAATTTTTTATTCTATATTGTATATATTTATATACAAGTATCATATAGTGTTTATGTCCCTTGTCTTGTATGTGTCCATTTGCTCCATTTGTGAGATTCAGTCCATTGTCCTGTGTGCGACCAGCCATATACTGTGATGTCATTCATATATTGTCCAGTCGGTATGAAAGGTTTATGATCAACAAGATTTTGATTGGTCAGTTTGGAAATAACATGTTTTATAGATGTGAAATAACTGACCATGCCTTCTTTCCATTCTTCCAAACCTGAGTCGCAAGACTTATTTTTGTATTACATTTTAAATAATTATATGTTTGTGAATACTTCATCATCCAAACTGGTGTTTGATTTATATATATATATATATATATATATATATATATATATATATATATATATATATTGTCGGCGTCGTAATTATACAACTCGAACCTCGAGACGGTGTTGGTTTATCTACACCCCACCCCACTACATTTGGCTCCCCGACTACAAGACGTTTCAAACCAGGTTGAAGCCACACCTACCACGTGCGGACCACTAGCGGGGCAGTGTCGTTCCAATGCACCCCCCCCCCCTCCCCGGAGACCCACAGAGGTTGAGGACCCCTTGCCGGCAAGGGGCTGTTTCGATGTGTGACATTCGTCGTGTGGATTTTGTTTTTCAACTTTATTGGCATTTGGAGTTCTCCAAAGAACTTTTTAACAATTTTACATTTTGCCTCGTGAGAGGGAACGTTCTCCACCCGTGCTCGGGATCCCGTGATTACATCACGTACTTTTATTTTTACCGCTGTCTTCACCAGACAGCTACAGGATCTTTGTGAACATTAACTGTGAACATTTTTGTAATGTGAATAGTGTTTTAATATTTGTGTTTTTTTTATATATTGGATGGACACGTAAGTTTATTTCAAATATTGCATTTGCATTTGTCTTCCGCACTATTTTCTTGTTGTGCGACTGAATACAACAATAGTCCGTTTCCGGTAAATGAACCAAACGAAAACACGTTCTGTATCTCAGATCGTTGTTATTTCAATATTATTTGCATGTTATCTATTCATGTCCATTGATTTCTATGTTTAACTTAGCTATTTGATTGATTGAGATAGAATTATTGCCAACTTGTTGACATATTGCATTTGAAGATTGGGTTGTCACATAATTTCGAGACCCGGAAATATTTTTTATTGAAATTTATAAATTCTGCCATTTACTTCTGTGTTTGAAATATTGTGTCTACAGCAGTATTTGATTGATAACTGACACTTCTAAAATATTGTTCTTGTTGTTGTAAGGTATTTCATGTATATATGTGGAATTTAATTGTGTTATTTCTGTACATATTTATTCTTCAAAATCAGTTTCAAAAGTGTTACACCACACTGCCTTTTTTGGAAAAGGTTTGTTTTAATAGTTGACATCTTGTTTGCAGAAATATTTTGAAATTTAAATTGTGAACTATATTAATGGTTTAAATTATTTTGTGATTTGTATATCTCTATGTAAATATCACTGTGTGCGTTGTGATTGTCATTGTTCAGTGTTTCGTTGTTGTTTATTGTGTTCTCTAGTTGAATTTGTGTCTGCAAGTCCCACATTTCATTGCTATATTTAGTGTTTCATTTCGCGGCATTTCAGAGTCCTATTAAAATTGGATTTATAAAGAATTTATTGCTCTCATTATTTATTTTTGTGGTACACATCTTGGAAGAGTGTCTCCTTTATTATTTTCGGTACACTGAGGGTTTTGTTAATAGGGAATTGTTGTCTTTTAAGTGAAGAATTGTATACATTTCACTTTGTATTTCCAATCTTGGGAATTATTTAAATATCAACGTCATTATTTTGTTTGTATTTCATTTCCAGTTGAATAGAAATCAAATTATCATCACTTGATGTGTTGCGGTTATAATTTGTGATTCGTTTCTTTTCAGTTGAAGACAGCTTGACTGAAATTGTGATCTATTGGACATTTGGACAAATTGTGATTTATTTTGATTGAATTATGTACAGTATTGTTGCCTTTTTGGGGGTATTTGAATATCTTTCTGTTGATTTGCTTTTCTCCTTGTATTTGTTGCCCAACTTTTCTTTAACAATGGACGACCCCGTTTCAGAAGATGAACAAGGCGCCGTTGGTGGTATGCCATCTGAGGAAGAAATGCTTCATATACTTTCAAGTAAGTATGACTTCCGACCCAAAGGTACCCCAGTAGTTGAAAAGAAAGTGGATCTGGGTACTAAACCCAAACATTTTCAAATTCAACAACCACTTGTGCCTGCTACTCCCCTTCAACCACCCTCCACTCCTTCTTTAGGTCAGTCTGCTCGTTTTTCAGGTACACACATTCCTAAGATACCTTGATTTTCAGGGGAATATCCTGTTTCCCGAAATGAATTCACATACTGTGAGTGGCGTCATAAAAACAGATGTCTGTTCCATGACAATACTTATTCTCCTGTACAAGTTTTACAGGCCATCAGAAATTCTTTGCGCGAAACAGCCCGCAAACTTGTTGTGTCGTTAGGAGATTCGGTCTTAATTTACAGTATATTTCAGAGCTAGATGTGCAGGTTGGAAGGTATTTTAGAACCAGCGTTTGAGAGCGGTCACCTGCCACGTACAGCCATGAACGAGTTGATGTATGAGTGGTTGTGTTCGGGTCTCTGGTCCGAAATTCTGAGGAGCAGTACCAGGCACAAGCTGGATTCGTCCCAGCAATACGATCAACTGCTCAGAGACATTCGACAGGTTGAGAAAGAGTTGAAGCTTTCAGAGCCACTTAAAACTAAGCCCCATTCTAATGTTCTTCAGACTGATACTCCTGACCCCCTAAAACAGATTACAAAACTAGTGAAGCGTTTTACTTCTCTTGTTTTAGGATTGCAGTCCAGTGTTGACATAAAATTTTCTGAAATTATGAAACGTTTTGACTCATTGCCTTCCTTTCTGCCACCATTTCAGTATCCCCCGCCGCAGATCCAACAGCCTTCTTCTACTTTCCACTTTTCTCAACAGACTAGTCAGTTTTAACCCAACGTTCGTGGGCGAGGTAATAGCTATACAGGCAGAGGATTCAAGAACAATCCAAAAGTCTAACCACCTCTGCTAGTGGCCACCCAGAGAACGGTGATATTCAAGGCCATTCTCAATTTTCTTCCATTTCAGGTTCAAATTCTTCATCCCTTGCAGATCGGATGGTCGAAGATTCTAATTGAACCAACATAGTTTTCCATGGTATTCCTACCCAATCTCTTATTGTTACTGGTTCAATGGTGTCTACTGTTTCACATTTATTTTACCAGTCACTTCCCAATAAACCACTTCTAAATGATCTTTCAAAATTGGGTGTTGATTTGAAAGTAGTTGTTGCTAATGGTAACCATTTAAAAATTATTGGTTTCATTGAAACTTCTATCTCTATTCATTTTTTGAATTTTGACTTGCCATTGCCAGATTTAGTTGTACCAGATACGCAGGCTAGTCCATCTTGTCCTTTTATCTTGGGCACTAATATCATTCGGCGATGCAAGTCTGTGTCAGCTGGTATATATTTGCCTGATGCCTGGCAGACGGCTTTCAACACACTTGTTTGTAAACCAGCTACAGTTGTGTCAACAAATGAACACATTGTTGAGATCAAATCTTATGAATCACTTTTCCCAGTGGAATCGTGAGAGGACTGAGTCATGACATCCAAAAGGTAGTTACAGAGAACCTTCCTGATGATGGACCTTTAGTTGTCAGGCAACACTTTGTTAAAGTCCCTCAGCATGGTAATTGTGGCAAACTTCCAGTGAGACTTTGTAACATGACTGCCAAGTCAGTGTTCATAAAACCTAAAACCCCCAAGATATCTTCTATTTCTTCTTGGCCTGTTCCCACAAACATCAGTCAGTTGTGATATTTTCTTGGAACGGCAGGTTTTTACCAGCGTTTCATAAAAGATTATGCCAAAATTGCTCCACCTCTAAATTCTCTTCTTGAAGGTCATGGGCCATCAACTTCTAAAGGAAAAAAGACATATCCAGTCCCTTGGTACTGGGGTCAATCCCAACAAGTCTCTTTTGACACTCTCCCCATGTGCTTGCCTTTGCAGATTATTCCAAACCCTTCATTGTGCATACTGATGCGTCTGGCACTGGGTTAGGTGCTGTACTGTTACAGCTACAGGAAGACTCATCTGAGCGTGTTATAACTTATGCAAGCCGAGGACTCCGTCGCAGTGAGCGCAACTACCCTGCTCATAAGTTGGAGTACCTTGCGCTTAAATGGGATATAACGGACAAATTTCATGATTATTTGTACGTTTCAATTTTTACTGTAACCACTGACACCAATCCTTTAACTTATGTCATTTCTACAGCAAAGCTCGATGCTACCAGCCAGCGCTGGGTTGCCGCTTTGTCTATGTACAACTTTGACATAACTTACAAAGCTGGTAAGCTCAATACTGATTGTGGCGGTCTTAGCAGGAGACCACAATTGTTCTCTGATGCTATTAAGGCAATTTGTGACTCTGTTTCGTTTCAGCTTCCAGCCATTGAATGTCTGACTGGTGTTTCTGCTTCACAGACGGCCCATTTTGCTAAGGCCATCCCTTGCCGCAACCAGAAAGCTACCATCACCGCCAAAGCCTTGTTTGAACACTTCATTGCTCATTACCCGTTCCCGGAGGAACTCCATTCTGATCAAGGCAGAAACTTTGAGAGTCAGGTCATCAAAGAACTTTGTAAGCTTGCAAATGTTCGGAAGACCAGGACCACACCTTTTCATCCCATGGGTAATCCATTGGCGGAGCGGTTCAACGGTACCTTGCTCCGCATGTTGGGTACTCTGTGTAATGAGAAGAAGTCAAATTGGAAAGCCTACATTTTATCTTTGGTACAGGCTTACAATGCCACAAAAATCAGTGCAACTGGGTTTCCCCACATTTCTTTATGTTTGGGTGGCACCCACGGTTGCCGGTTGATGCCTACTTAGGCACAATCCCAAGAAACGAAAGAAAGGAATTGTACTCTGCATACATTTCAAAACTGCAGGAACGCCTCAAATTCGCATACGGAGTGACAGGTGAATGTGCTCAAAAGCGAGCAGCACAAAACAAAGCTCTGTATGACAGTAAAGTAAAAGAGAATCAGATCTGCATTGATGATCTTTTACTTGTTAGGCAAGTCAATCTGCAAGGCAGACATAAATTGGTTGATAAATGGGAGAATGAACCATATGTGGTTCTAGATATCCCATTTGAAGGCCAGCCTGTGTACAGAATACAGGAGAGACCCGCAAGGGACCTATTCGAACTCTTCACAGGAACATGTTGTTGCCATTTGTCTCTGTTCCAGAACCTGATGAGGAACTGCAAACTGTCCGCAAGGTCAGAATGCAAACTAAGCCTATTCAGACACCTGAAAGTAACAGTAGTTCAAATTCTGATTTTGTTGTACAAATTTACAGGATTCCACAGAGGAGGAACCAATACAATAATACTGCTGTAACTCCAGGCCAAGTGACCAGCATCGATACCCCTTCTATTTCAGATCCTTCTCCATCTCCGCGGTCGGTGTCTGTTTCTGTAAGTCCTACCTCCCCTTCAGTCCCAGGTAGATCTTCTACTCCCAGTCCCGTCGGTTCGCCCCTTCACATGTGTCCATTCCTGGCCTAAGTCCTTCACAAACCCCGCCTAGGCAGGAAAGTCCACCCCCCAGCAGACCTGTCCGCCAACGCCGTCCACTAGTCTGGTTTGGCGATTGGCAGTTTGAACAGTCTGTTGAGCATTTTGTTTGATGCACTCATTTTATATTTTCGGCTTGGTGTTTTGTAACCTATCAGGTCCATTTTTAACTATTAAATGTGTAAATAGGTGTAAATTTGTGAATTTTGCAATTTCAAGTATTATCCATTTTATTTTGCATTAAATAAAAAGTTATGCCATGCTTTCAACCATGGTTGTAAACATTTTCAGAAATAGGTGCCGAATATGATATCCATTTATGTTCTGGAAACAGTATTGTCCTAATAATGTGTCTGTTTGCAAACTCTGCTCTAACATTAGTATAGAGCAATATTCACTTTATTTTGGTCAATATCTTTGATAAAAGGTTTTTGAAATCCAAATAATATTGTTTTTCACAAATGTATATACTGTAAATAAGTTTTATCATTTTATATTGAGAATGAAACAGGTGCGATGTTTGTTGAGTTATTGCATATGAAACATGTACCATTATTTTCATTTGTCTATTTGATTTAATATTAAATACGGGAAACTTTCATTAAATTTTTGTGATTCCCATATTAATATTGTTTAAAATGTTTTGTTTGTGTATCAGGTTAATATATTTCAGTAATTTTAATAATTACTGATGTGTTTTTATTCTAAATATATCTATTAAGGCTCTTTGATTAAGGGAACATGGGAGACAACTCTTGTTGACAGATTATTTCATAGTTGACATAATTACTTCCCTTTGATCAGAATGCTATTTATAGTGTAAAGACATGATATTTAAATTGACGGTTCTTCTGTCAGATTTTTTTGTGTGTAACGTGGATGTAATTGTTTATATTTGAGGTGAGGTTCTTTTTCAATTAAGTATATCTTATTGTTCCTTCATTACATTCAGAACTTTAATTACATTGTTCAAGTTGTATTTCCAAAATATTCTCAGATTTTAAATGTCATGAAAACATTTTCGAGGAAGAGAGGGACTGTGTAGAATAGGTCAATTTTGTATTCTATATTGTATCTATTTATATACAAGTATCATATAGTGTTTATGTCCCTTGTCTTGTATGTGTCTATTTGTGAGATTCAGTCCCTTTTTCTGTGTGCGTCCAGCCATATACTGTGATGTCACTCATGTATTGTCCAGTCGGTATAAAAGGTTTATGATCAACACGATTTTGATTGGTCAGTTTGGAAATAACATGTTTTATAGATGTGAAATAACTTACCATGCCTTCTTTCCATTTTTCCAAACCTGAGTCGCAATACTTATTTTTGTATTACATTTTAAATAATTATCTTTTTGTGAATACTTCATCAACCAAACTGGTTTTTGATATATATATATTTTATATATAAATTCCGATATATTGTCGGCGTCGTAATTATGCAACTCGGACCTCGAGACGGTGTTGGTTTATCTACACCCCACCCCACTACAAGTGTATACTCACTGAAGGAAATGTTTGAGAAACCAAAATGTCACATCGAAGTATAAACAGGGTTCACATTTAACACATGTTTTATACATAGTTCATATAATTTATAAAATAATGTTAATACAAAGTTCTTAATAGTCTCCTTTGCTTACACATCACTTAGTGTCCATCCTTGCTTACACATCAACCTGGGTCTACCTTTGCTTACACATCATACTGGGTCTACCTTTGCATACACATCATACTGGGTCTACCTTTGCTTACACATCATACTGGGTCTACCCTTGCGTACACATCATACTGGGTTTACCCTTGCATACACATCATACTAGGTCTACCCTTCTTACACATCTAACTGGGTCTACCCTTGCATACACATCATTCTGGGTCTTCCCTTGCATACACATCATACTGGGTCTACCTTTGCATACACATCATACTGGGTCTACCTTTGCATACACATCATACTGGGTCTACCCTTTCTTTCACATCTAAGTGGGTCTACCCTTGCATACACATCATACTGGGTCTTCCCTTGCATACACATCATACTGGGTCAAACTTTGCATACACATCATATTGGGTCTTCCCTTGCATACACATCATACTGGGTCTTCCCTTGCATACACATCATACTGGGTCTACCTTTGCATATACATCATATTGGGTCTACCTTTGCATACACATCATACTGGGTCTACCTTTGCATACACATCATACTGGGTCTAACTTTGCTTACACATCACTCTGCTTATATCCTTTTTTACACATCACCCTTGGTCTACCCTTGCATACACATCATACTGACTGGCGGGAATTTGAAACGCCGAATGATTCCGGGTCCCGGGGTAATATTCTTTGTTTGAATTTAGATCCTGGTAATATTGCCACACATATTGATACACCAATTAAGAAACCCCCATTGAGGGGATTTTTACAAAAATGCTTGACTCTAGGATAGGGAATTAGAGTCCCCAAAATACAATTAGTCAAATTCCCCTGGTATTGCCCGCCGCTCCCCCACTGGTGGAAAATATTGATAGGTGCATAACGTATGTTTGAACATACACTTAAATTGTGTGTGTATTTTATTTATTATTCATTTTTGCGTATACATGTCTGAAACTTGTTCTTCCATTGTGCCATTTGTATGTAGTTTTTCAAAATTAAAGTTTGTCTATTATTTAGTTTTAATCACTGTATGCCCAGCTGTGTTTTGATTGCCTTCGGTATAAATCGGTTTTCAGAAATTCTATACTTGCGCACGTAATACATTTATGTCGTCATAGTGACTGTCATGGGCATTAATGAATTCAATCATATTGTAGGGATATATACATGAATATTTGAAATATCGTGTTAGTTTAAATATACTTGTCTCTGTTTTCAGTCTCAGTCAGTAAGGAGAAGCTTAGGAAGACGGTCTTCACCATTAAAGGAAGTGAGTAACATAACGATGAATTCAATGAAAATAAACGTTTGACCGTTAAAGTTATACATGTATTCTTGTTTGACCGTTAAAGTTATACATGTATTCTTGTTTTACCGTTAAAGTTATAATGTAATGTGTAAAGTATTCTTGCTTTTATCTCAATTGTACTCTTGCTTTAATTTCAATTGAGAGGACTGTGTAGGACTGTTTTTTTTAAATTAAATATATAAACATAAAAACATGTTCTTTTATTACACATGATTTTGCAGTACGTATAACAGACAGTGACTTTGATACAATTGTTTGGCATCAATCATTCTGACAAAAGAACATATTCGATGTTTTACATGCAAATGTCCATATGAAAACTATTGGCATATAACCTGTTTGAAAATGTTCACGTGGGTTGTTTAATTCCATTTTGTAATTTATTGATAAAATGAACTGACAGACTGCATACTTTAAATAATAAACAAATACACACCATTATATAATTATTTAATTTATTTTGTTTATAAAATTTTCAAAGAAAAAAGGCTGTTTGATATATTCCAAGTAAAATGTCCAATGGATTCCAAACAACAGTTTAGGCTTCAAGATCTGAAACTCACAAAACTGTAATTTCGAAGTGCACACTAGCTTGATATGCAGTGTGTATATAATTGAACATTTCTATGTTTCTATGTTTGAAATGACTTCTCTTCTGTAGTTTTAGTTTTACACATAACATCACCACCAGAGCTGGGATTGGCTTACCTATAAAAACGTATTTATAAATCCTAGGAATAGCACCACATTAAACCAATCACTGTCATTTCACTTAAGAAATTATGTTTAAAGATATGAACATTGAGATAGTATATTCAGTTCTTTTTACGACGGCTTTTTACATGCACGAGAAAATACTCCTTCTACAGTGGTGCACGTGTAAGATAATACGGATGGTATGACTGAACATGAAATCTGTTATTTCAAGACATTTATCTGGACTTTTAATGTTCTACACTTTTGGTATACTCCGTTACGTAACTTAAAAACAAACATTTTGACCTTGCCCACTTTTAATTTTATATACATAAGCACATTTGTCGCCTACAACACAATAAAAAGCAGAATTTATATTTGACAGTGACTCAGATATTATATCAGTATAGCTTGACTTAAATAATTATTGATATCTGAAAATGTTAGGTATCGTATTTCTTGTTTGAGTTTAACTTTAACATGTATTTTATGGATATCCATGATGTATTTCGTTGACCATTAATCCATGGTTTTTATTAATCAGCAGATAACATTCTAAACATATTTGATGTATTATGTTTATTAACTTTTTCAAGGAAAACACTACTGTTTGAGGTATTACAATTCTAATGTTCAATGTATTTTATATAAAGTTGTGATAAAAGTTTGAAACGCTGTTAAGCTAGCTTCATATCGAAAATGGTATAATCGTACATTGTGTATAAATGCAAACAATTTAAAGGTTTGAAATAACGTCTCCTCTGATTAAAAACTTTTGCTATTAGCAAGGCCACAAGCTTCCTGACAGGCTTATATATTAATGGATTTTGGAACAAAACCTGTACCATAGAAATAACACATGTATCAGTTCATCATATACGTTTTCATACAAATACTTGCTTGTATATGCATCTTTATGTTACCATGACTGACTGTTTTCAGGCTCTTAATCCAGAAAAAGACTCGAGTATTTCTTCTGCAAAGGTAAACAATCGTAAATGATGATTTAGCTCATGCAATATTGGCTTTAAATATCTAATACAACTTTGGTAGACAATTTCACAATTTTGATAGTTTTCATTTATACAATTTGAAATAGGATGCATGAAACTCATTTTAAAAAGCGCAAGTTTGGTACAAATAATGATACAGTTGAGAAACATGTATATATATTTAACATACTCGTATAAAGGGTAATGCTTCATTTGCTTCACCAACCAATTATTACAATCATTTATCATCGATAATACACTCTTGACTGTCAGGAATATCTATCTAAATTCCTGAGTAACTCGTTGCTGACAACCAGACTGCATTTAAACAATCAATACTGGTTACAAAACATATGTATTCACATTAACAAAACATAAGTATAACAGACTTATTGAGTCTAGAAGATGGTGCATATGTTTGGATACAGTTTAACCTATCTGCGCCATAGCCTTGTACTTGTATTAAACTGCCAACTGAAATTACAGTTCTCAGTAATTAAAAAGTATGAGTAACATGTGACTATAATCCTTCTTTAACAGGGTCCAATTTCCAAAACCCTCCAAACACAAACCTCTATGTAGGAAATGTATAGGAAATTTGAATATTTGTTAAACATAACATGTTTAAATTATTGATAAAACATAAAGAATAAATCAATTTACTATTAGATTTAATAATTAATGAATACAAGGGTCTATTTCATCGTGTCCAATTTATCTACATTCTAGAATGTGTCATCAACACAATTTCCCAAACTGATGTTTACCAGAACCATTCCCAAAGCTGTTAAAATCGCGGATAGTATAATGGTTGTTTTTGAAGATTTGTTCAAATTCATTAAAAGTTATTAGACAGTACAATAATCCGGTTTAAAATTTGACACTAACTACTGTTATACAAATCATAATTTATATCCTAATCATAACAGCTCATTGTAGTTTGAAAGTAAAAGTAACTTTTAAGACACGCATTTATATGCAGCGTATTTTTTAAAGGAAATTTACGAGTATTTGTTTTCTTTTTCATTTTTGGAAGTGAGATCATTTAGTGAAAAATACAACATTTAATTACTTTCTTTTTAGACATTTTATCAACATCTGTCAATATTGTAAAGATTAATTATTTGTTTTAAATACAAATATGAAATACTTAAATGTAAAATAATAAGCAAACACAGTTTAATCATTATGTCTGTGTATAATTATAAAGTCAAAATACTATATAGATCACAATAACTGTATACATAATTTAAAATGTTAAGATGTTAAAAAGGTTACCCTAATTTTTTGCATATTATTAATACATAGTGCTTTTCCCAGGTTCGTAGTTTATTTACCGTTTTCATGTTGGCATTATATACTTATTCTTTATTAATAAAACAATATTTTTCTAAAAATTATGTTTTTGTATCATTCAAAACAGTAAAGATCAAGAATAGAAAATCAATAGAATGAAAGGTCATGCAAATTACACTTCTGTACACAAACTTGGATTATATTTTAGAAATACGTAAAGCAACAAGTCAGAAAATTAAACGAATGAATAGATCAACAACATGTACTTAAATAAATCATATAGAACATGAAAATAATTTGGTTCCAAGTAAACATTTTGGTTGGTTAGACGTTGTACCGAAGTTGGAGCCCGACGTTGGGTTTTGGATGATTTTGCACATTAGTTAGACGTCAGAACCCGACGTCGGTACAACGTCAAGATCCAACAAAATCCCAACCATTATCCAACGTAATTCCAACATTTCCGACAACAATCCAACCATTCTAATCATAGTAATTGTTAATGTGCTAAGTTTAATTATTACGTCCTCTCTCGTAGATAACTGAAAATGACTATTATTGTGGATCAATGGAAATTAATACGGGAACATAAGCAATACATAAGTTTGTATAGAAATCAACATAATTGTATTGACAGTGAAATTACATGATACATTGCATAACATTACACATTACATTTTATTATATATTTCATACACAATTAGAAGTCATGAATGACAAAGTTAACGATGTACGAATAATTACACTAACTTTTGTATATAAAACTTACAGATCGAAATCAGTATGTTAAACGCCTCGTGTACACACAATAATAATTAAATAAATATAATTCCAATAAAACGGGCTCTTTAATGAGATATGACAGTCATTAACACAGGCATTAGCATTTGTTCACAAAAAACTATTGCTTTCTTTATTTATAAAGCAAACATATGATTACGGGTAACTGCTTGACAAATGTCTATGTTATATATTATTGTTTACAATGTGTTTACAATGTGTATTCGGCACGAATAATAGTAACATACAATAATGCCACGTATAAACATACTTTATTTTAAGAAAGTACTAATAATTTATTTTTAAGTAATTACAGGTATGTGTAGTACCAATGTTCATCTAATAACAAAAGAAATGAACGGTGCTACACATTTACATACACTATTCATCCAACTCTCAATTACTTATACAGCAGCCAATAGACATATTCTTCTGTAACACGTTATTTTACAAATGGTACATGAACCTTATTCATTTTTGGCATCATCTGCTCATTCACCAATCCACCAGCATGTTAAAAGCACTGAAAGAAACACAGCCATAACCGAGTTTTTGTATACAACACTGACTGAAGATCAAAATCTCAACTACTTTTTATTAGCTGTGCAATTTTGCCAGTGGGCTGGAACTTTGATATAAGTCTTCAAAAAAAGCAACAACAAAATAAGACAAATAGGAAACTGATTATTCAAAATACATAGATTACAAAGAATTAACTGATAAGGCATGTAATTGTTTGAAATGTTTCATCGAGATTGCATATATTTTACCAAAATAGATATTCAATATCGAAAGGGCTAGTGCGTGTCTGTTTGTTTTTGATACATTATATCACATAATACATGATAAAGGGCATATTCATTTTTTAACAAAACAGTTCAGACAAAAACAGAATCCTTATGTCTTATACGTACAGAAAAGTGACGATATAGTGTATGAGATGCATTACCACCGGAGTGGGCAGGAATTCCAATGTATCTACCAGAGTGGCATGCGCTTCTATTTGGATGATTGGGGCTCAAAGGTAAGAATTCATATGTTACTTTTTTCACACAAATACTACGAATGGCATTTTTAATTCTTTGAAATTGGAACACATAAACATTAAAGAAAAGGACTGACAAAACATGATTTAATTAATTGTGTAATGTGAACAATGTCAATTGATGATTAAATCTACTAGGTAATGGCACATAATTTCAAATACATTTGTCTTGATTTTTTTTCCCAAAATATAATTAAGTCTCTATAGATTCATCATGTCTTGAACAATTGTACATCAGCATGTAGATAAACACGTTATTGACGAGATTTTAGAACATGTTTGCAGAAATGGCAGCCGTTCCCGAAGCGGTGGTACAGCCAGGGGATGCTTCAGACAATCAGCTTTTCAAAGCATGATCGTCACACAGGTAATACTGTATGCCTGTTTCACTTTCAATGGTATTGTAACTTGAAGTAAATAACATATCCCAATGATGTTTAGATGTCCTCAAATAAATGCATATGTGTAGAACTATATAATAAAAACATGTCGCATGCACTTTAATAGCCAGCTCGGTTAAAATGTTTATTATTAACGCGTTTCTGTTTTAGGATTTTAATCGATATTTGATTTCAAATGTTTGGCTAACAATGTGAAATGAAATATGTTTGACGTCTTAGAACTGTCAAACTACATTTGACTACATCTGACAGTGCATCTATTAATGGGACATAGCTTTCATAATTTTCATTTTGTGTGTCTGTGTGTTTCGTTAACATCATGTATTTGATTGCTTGTTTGCTCGTTAAATTATATGTCTCATTTAAACATCTAAAATGTTTAAATGAGAAATATAATTTAAAATTTAATTAAAATCATACATGAAAGTCTAAAATTTAAAATTTATTCTAAAATTTAATTAAAATAATACATGGAAGTCAATGACATGGGCATCAACTTAATAACAATGTTTACTTGGGTATTGGCTTTTTATAAATGCTTTAATGGCTCAATAAGTAATGGTACAATAATGAGACGTAAAAATATCTGCTTCCCCGTATAAAAGTTATTTTTAATATCGAATGAGTGCAGTTGTGATTACTGTATATTATTGAAATAAATATTGAATACACCATATTGTAAATGATAAATTTACTTGTATCAAACTGGTATTTAAGTCGAAATGAGATGAGGGTCATTGTAGACAATAGAATTACACAATTTAAGGTGTGAAAACAGAAGAAAAAATAACAATATGGCACTTTATACTATGTAAAAAAAGGCCTGCACACATAAAAAACAACAACATCCTATCGGCATTTCAAATGAAAATGAATAATATTGTAGTCAAGACACCTAATGAGCCGATTTCTTTTTCCGATTCTGTACATAATTAATTAATCGTAATTTCATCGAGATAGCCTGTACATATTCGCATGATACTATTAATAATGATATGACATTTCTACTTGGTTTTGGACCGCGAATTAGTTTAATAACTTATACTAATAATAATAACAATACTAATAATAATAATAAGAAGAAGAAAAAAACAATAATAATAATTATAATAATAATGATGATGATTATTATTATTATTATTATTATTATGCTATATTTATACCTTTCTTTAAAATGTAACATATGTTCAAATTGCTTCACCAGTAAAACGTAACTAACACAAGCTTGCCAACATGCATGTATGGTGATAAACGACCTTAATCAGTTTTATCACAGGGCTCCCTGGAAGGTTGATGACAAGACATAGTGGACTAAGTACATCTGTCAATTAGAACACCACTTTTGACAACACTCATTTTTACCCTTTACAATTACCAAAGTTGCCGAATCTTGAAATAATGCATTTTACACAAATACAAAGTTTGATTAAATAATATGTGCAGAAATGTGTAATGTTGTTTTTATACAAATTGTAATGTTGTTTTTATACAAATTTAACCCTGAAGATCAACAATTGTGCGATATTGTGGTATTGTACGTAAAACAAAAAAGGAAACTACTCCTGATATAAAGCTTTATGACCTGATAACACTAGTTTTTGCCATGTTCCAATTTGTTGGTACTTATATGTATGTACATATAGCATTTACAGTATGTTTAAACATATATTATATGACATAAGTTATGTCACATAACTGTCTTCATGGAGACAATAATAAAATGCAACAATCCAAAAGATGTTCTCACATGTAATGTATTTGCTGATTTCTTAGTTCCGTTATCAGTTCGAACTGCTAGTCCTCGTCTGCATACATGTTTGCTCCCGTTGTAGGTCAGGTCAATTAACGAGTTTGCTCCCGTTGTGGTTCAGGTCAATGAACGAGTTTGCTCCCGTTGTAGTTCAGGTCAATGAACGAGTTTGCTGCCGTTGTAGTTCAGGTCAATGAACGAGTTTAACTGTATGTTAATTCCCCGTGTATCGTTTAATATCCCTACACAGTGTTTGCATGGGCGTGTATTAATGTATGCATATTTTTTTATTATTTTTTTATTATTTTTTTTTTTTTTTCCGTTCAAAATATATTTTATTTTCCTCGTCAATAGGTGTGTGAGGGCATAGTTATTTATACATTTTTATTTCAGAATATTTTACAACTGTCGAAAACCACATTATTATGTATGTTGGATCTTTGAACCTATGTTTATTGTGGGTGCATACATTTCAGAAACAAGTACTGATGTAAACCAGATACAGTCAAACTATCAAAACCTAAGCGAAGACACAAGAAAACGAGATTCAAGGGCAGAGCATGTTTTACACAAACTGTCGTAAGACGCTGAATCTTAAACCAAAGACAAGCAAACGAGTTGATAGATTAACACTTCCACATGGCAGTTTTATACCATCGACATCATCAGCGCCAACAAGTTTGCTATTACAACAAGAATATCACAGAGTTGTAGCACCAAGGCTAACATCGCAAGGCAATTGGTGAAATTATGAAGCAAACAGTTTTTCATGTTAGGATCGCTATAATGTGATTTGCATATTATGTTATTGTGTCGAATAATGCAACATATTTCTATATTGTTTTACATCATCATTTGTTCTATTACAAAATCGTTATTATAGTTTGTGCAGCTATTATGTTAATTAATTTTAGGTACATGTACACTTTTTTGCAACGTTTGTTGTGATTTAAAATTATTGTCATACGCAGTGGTTTTAAAATAGCCTTTATGATACATTCATAAAGTACTTCTTTGGTGCTCTTACGGACATTAAAATTCTCGACAACCCGTCAAAAGGGAAATAAATCTGAAAAGGTAATTATTATTGAAGACAAGAGTCACACGTCGGGTGACATTTTGAATTTATTAAAGGATGTGTTTATAAATCGACAATGTTAGATAGAGAATATTATGTTAATGTTGGAAAAAGATCAAGCTTATTGTCCAAGGCTGAGAATATGGTACTTGCCGAGCGCTACAAAGATTTCGAGCCGAGCATGATAAACTTGAAAATTATCCAACACTTACATAATATTCTATGTATCCTGTTTTCCTGTCATTTATATAAAGTATGAGTGCAAAATTCTGCCTAAAAAATTGACTTTTTATATTTGGACTTTCCATTGTTGACATCGTTGCTATCGAAAGACAGTAGATTATTTGTAAAAACCCGACCATCATTCCGCGACGAGAAGAAGTGTCCATGATGTAATCGAGTTTTATTTGCTCAAGCAACCTTTTATGAGGTGATTTATTTATTTGTTTATGTTTAAAACAAGGAAATAATCTTTGTATCAATAATTGGTGAAAATAACACATTTGTGGCCCGTGAGCTACTGTCACTCGTGATCAACTTCCGATCTATAAATAGCGAGCGGATAAACATGATATAAAAATATCGATATTATATAGCTCAAATTTATACGATGGGTTGTTATTCTATCGATTTATTTGTAGTAATAGAGTAAATTTAAATATATGTATAATGAGTACTTCTGAGTATTGATTATTGACAGATTTGTTCTGCTGAAGTACAAACCGATAAATTTGAACTGTGGATACAGTATTATTAATGGATGAAACAAATGTACCAACAAACAATAGATATCATATAAACGATATTTTTAGTAGTAATAATAAATGTTGATGCACTTATTTTGTGGTTTTATATTTAGTTTGTATTTTCCGCTTGATGGTTGACTTACTTCTAGTACGTAGTACTATCGCTGATTATTTATTAACCGACCACAACTACAAAAACACATAAGATTTAGCTTACCTATGTATTCAGCCATCGGAACACCATCAACGACTTTCCCAATCGTGCGCTCATAGGAATTCAGCAACGACATATTTGTGTGTCTGACACTTGTCATACACATAACTTTTAGCACCATTGTAATATTTCTGTTTGTGAGCTAACACACTGATAATAGAAACATTGCTCTTTATGGTCGATCTTTAGAATGCCGAACAAGTGATACGGATTCCTATTAAATTGGCTTCAGGAAAGAACTCCAATTTCACATATTTTGATTTGCACATCGTTTTGAAAAAAACTATTTTGATCAGTTATCTTTACAATTTTAAAGTATATATACCTATTGGTCACGTAGCAGCTAAAAGTGACACTCACAAAACAACAACTACTACAACCACAACAACAGTCATTCGGCATTAACCTTTACAGAAGCAGGAAGAATGTAAGATTCTGATTTTATTTACAATTAAAAAATATTGACAATTTATAAATTATACAATAAAGTAATTTAGCTACTTATATCTATGTTTTCTGAAAATGTATTATTTGTTTATATTGTGCATGACATTCACACAAAACGTCAAGATCGATTGTGCATAATATAGGTTATGTTATAAGCTGCACTAAACCCACTGAAACATTGTGCACATTTCTTTTGGTAGAAGCAACCTTAGTAGTAGTAGTAGTAGTAATAGTAGTAGTAGCAGTAGTAGAAGTAGTAGAAGCAAACTTAGTAGTATTAGTAGAAGAAGTAGATGCATACTTAGTAGTAGTAATAATAGTAGTAGTAGAAGTAGTAGAAGCAAACTTAGTAGCTGTAGTAATAGTAGTAGTAGTAGTAGTAGTAGTAGTAGTAGTAGTAGTAGTAGTAGTAGTAGTAGTAGTAGTAGTAGTAGTAGTAGTACTAGTAGTAGTAGTAGTAGTAGTAGTTTTTGTTGTTGTGTTTAAGTAGTAGCAGTAGAAGTAGTAGTAGTGGTAATAGTAGTAGTAGTAGTAGTAGTAGTAGTAGTAATTGTAGTAGTAGTAGTAGTAGCAGTAGTAGTAGTAGTAGTTGTAGTAGTAGTAGTAGTAGTAGTAGAACTAGTAGAAGTAGTAATAGTAGTAGTAGTAGTAGTAGTAGTAGTAGTAGTAGTAGTAGTAGTAGTAGTAGTAGTAGTAGTAGTGGTAGTAGAAGCAAACTTAGTAGTAGTAGTAGTAGTAGTAGTAGTAGTAGTAGTAGTAGTAGTAGTAGTAGAAGCAGTAGTAGTAGTAGTAGTAGTAGTAGTAGTAGTAGCAGTAGTTGTAGCAGTAGTAGTAGTAGTATTAGTTGTAGTAGTAGTAGTTGTTGTTGTTGTTGTTGTTTTTGTTGTATTAGTATATTAGTGTAAAAGTACAATCGTCAACAAAACTGATAGCAACAACCACTACATGCTACACTGATGCTGATTACAATGGTGATACTGATGCAGAATCGCCAACGACAATTCTGACAATTTCATTTAGTGTATACTCATCGCTAATCTATAAATGTATCTATGTTACGCAGCATTCTGGAGATACATGCAAGTATTCTATATCACAATATGTCTAGAGTATTCCTGAAGCTTGGAAATACTGTCCTAAAACGGACATTAAAATAAATAAATTTAGAAATTAATCCGAGCGATTAATTTTGCCAATGATGTTGCCGAGTGTCAATGCCTTGTGTCCGAGCTTATCGCGCAATGCAAGTGATCACAAGAAGGTGTCACTTAAAACAAATATAAACGGAATATAAATATATGTGAAATTAAAATGGACATGAAGTAAATAAAACAGTAAACACATTATCACACTGTGACTGTAATTATATCTAGCTTCTTTTCAAACACACTAATATGAAAAGGTCCTATGTCGAGGTAAACTTATTTAGGATCATTATTAATGTCCGAAGAATTCGACCCCATGCATTTCATAATGATACCTTAAATTTGTCCATAAATAATTCACTTCAAGGATGAAATGTTTTCTTTCAATACATAATTTACGTCAAGAATTACATGTTTTTGTTGACATAATCATACAATTTTATCTGAAAATGGCGAAAAGAAAATGGCGATAAGAAAATGTATTAATTTGGGAAAGAATGGCTGTAGCGTTTATTATTACAATTATTTTTGTACGTAGGTGCGTCTAAACTACGCACATAAACAATATCGTAAAAAATATGACATTTCGACGTATGCATCGTTCCCCATAGTCAACTTATAGAAAGAAGAAATGCCTTTGTATTGTTGATTTATTGATTTATTGACAGATGTTCTCCTTTGATCATAACCATGTCTGCGAAAGAACTCTATCTATTGAATAAAATATCATCGAGTGATTTAACCAATGGCATGCAATGTCAAATGAAAGGCGCTTGGTTGTTTAATAAACAACCGAACATTCTAGGTCATTCTCCATTTGCTATTGTAAGGGAAGTTAAAATGTTATGTTTGGTTCCCGAAATCAACAAAGTCATAATAGTGCAAACAAACGGCCGGATACATCTTATTTTTTACTTACGTTTTAGAGAAATACAAAATACATATACATGAAATCAACTTTAGTAAATTAACGGGTTTGCATAATATTTCACGGAGTCTAAAATGTGAATATCATACAAATAACAACTTATAACGTTTTACGTTGTTAAGTTTAAAAGCAGTTTCACCGCTTTTACGAACGCATTAAAAGCATTTGTTCATTTGGGTCTAATGGCCTACTTTTATTTTTCATTTTGAAACAACAAATAGGAGCGTTGTAATGCGATGCACATGTATATAGCGATATCACGCTTGGATTGTATGCTGCGTCCTAAAGGCACAGGTCACCATTGCTAAAATAGATACAAAGTTTCCATACTAAACCTCTACATAGAAATAAGTTGTTGCGAGGAAACTTTATATTAAGATACCATATCACGAGTCCTAACAAGTTATGTAAGATTCTCGTCATTGTCACTGTTGTTTAAATGGCATATTTAACATAATTTGTCTGAAAAAAAGAAGACACATACATGTATCTCGATTGGCCAGCGTTAAAGGTGGTTTTGTTTTTGAACAATCTCACGTTTATCATACATGTAGGTTTGCAGCCATTAAATTTCACTTCAAATTTACGTTATGTATTAAATGGAGATCTGCTTAATGATTTAATGCTCGGGTCAAGGGACCTGTACTTTTCACTGTAATACCGATGCAATTTTCAAAGACTAAATATGGCAATGTTTCGTCTGCAGTATTAAGGCGTAGTAAAAATACGCTTTTTTCGGCATTAGGGCGAACTGACCAACAAATATAATGTTTCCTAATATTCACCAAATACGATATTGTTTTGTGTTTTGTTGATGTTGTTTTGTGTCTTTTCTTTAATCATAATTATGTATTATGTTAAAAACATTTGAACGGTATTGCGTACAATGTTTCATCTGCAGCATTAAGGCTAAGTCAAATACGTTTTTGTTCGGCATTAGGGCGAATTGCGTTTTTTAGGGGGAACTATTACTGAACTGATGACACAAATAAAGGTTTCTATATATTCATAAAAAACTGATATACGACATTGCTTTTGCCGTTATAACATATATTATTTGAATTACAATTGTTCGTTTGATTTTTGTTGTTTCATTTTGCAGTATCACACTTGAAACCGAAAGTTAGTTTTTAAGAAATTAAGGCGAATTTTGATTTACTACTTTTGCAGTATTAAGACGAAGCACAAGATTGGTTATTTTTAGATTTTTCGTTTTTAGTTTTCTACAAACTTTTCCCCTTAAAAAGTCACGTTTAAACTTTATACAATTTGAAATCACCAAACGAAGCAAACGACAGCGTTTAATCAACTAAACGTTCTTTTCAGATTTCTGTGTTGTGTACGCAGTAACAGCAATTATCACCCCGAATTCTTCAGTTGCCCTTGGTCGACATAATGGGATAAACATAAACAACAAAATTTCAGAAACATAACAATTTGGTGATATGTTTATTTTGACAGCCATCATGCGTATTTGAGAAGCTAAAAGGTGGTAAGGAAAATCGATATTTATGGGTTAACATACAATTCGTAATTTTTATTAAGATTTAAGTCTTCCAATAACTAAATCATTTTCACATAGTTTTCAGTCCTCGAATGTTCAAATATTCGTTACCATCCCTAGTTTTTGTTAACTACAGCTCTTTCTTTGCTATCATTCAGTATTAAGGCGAAGTCAAACATATATTTTGGCGGCATTAAGGTGAATTAAGTTTCTTACATAGAGGTTCGAATATCATAACATAAAACCTGCGAGCATTTATTAAATTGTAAACATTTAAAATTATGTTACAACATACATATCATATGTTCATAATTGGTTAAATAGTGAATGCATATGTTTAACTTCATAAAGGTCCACTACAAGGAAATAAGAAAGGCGAATTGCGAGTATTCGTGTAGGGTAAGGTTATGTTGATAAAAACGGACGTGCGTGTTTTTATTATTTGAATATTTTAATATTTTATTAATGTTTATGAGTCTTAAACAAACCCCATTTTCGGTACGTTACAAAACTGATACAGTTTGTTCATAAGATAATTAATTGTGTACGCTCAGCGGTGTACATCTTTGCAAATATATAATAATATTTGTCCTTTAATTCAGACACACTGTTTGAAGATACCCAACGTGTAAGTTTACCCAAATGTAGATCTATTTGCTTATATAATGTATACTTGTGACATTGCTACGGTTCATGTACTTGACATTGTTAGAATTGGCAGTACATTGTCGGGCAGAGTGGCGGTTGTGCGCCCTGACCTCTGACCATGCGTCCGAGACTGTATTTCAGTAACTGGAAACTTTTCATCAGGGATTTACGGCTTAATCTTAAACATCTCATTGACGATGTAACCCTGAATGTCTGGTAGCGTCAGCTTATGCGGTCCTATGTAAACAACAGCCATTACTTAGACGATTTATTTTGGTTATTTTCGATCGAGTTATAGTTGTATTCACACGGGAATGAGATATTGAAAAGTAGGCGATAATGATTGTATTTTGTATATTTCTGTAATAAATATACGTGCTGTATGTGAACTACATGTATATATTAATACTTAGTTTCTTTTAATGCAGTATAAAGGCGAAGTCAAATATATGTTTGGGCGGAATTTATTTTTTTTAACTTGAATACAGATGACAAATAACAAATGATGACAAATACATAAAACATTCCAGCGTGTTTTTGTTCATGTTAAACAAGATCTTATTCTATGCGCAATGTGCGCAGAAATAAGAAAGGCAAATAACCTGCTTCGTGTAAGATATGGGTAAGATGAAAATAACAATTACCTCGATACGCTGTATCTTTATGAATAAATATTATTGGTTCTTTATTTCAAGCACCGTAATATAGTTAATCAGTGTAAGCAAGACCGTGAGCAAACAATCATTCACTAAAAAAAAGAAAGAGGCAAAACCAAAAATGTGCAGAAATCACTGTAGTGGTTTGGTTCTCGCTGTCATGGTTCGGTTCAACCTGATTGGCCGGGATCACGCCTTCTTGGTCGGTTCTTTACCGGTTTCTAAAGTTTCGCATTTTCAGACTACAGGCAATGCAACACCCTGGTATCTTGGATCACATAGTGCGAAGGGTTATTGTACACACAGGCATGCGCTAAAATTACAGGACTAAGCCAAGATGATAAGACTGAAAAAATGTATGTTGCATTTAAGAATACTGACCCAGCAAACATGCACATATGGGTCCCATATGGGCTGTTTCTGGGCAATGGGCTTGCCCATATTGGACCCATATGGGACCTATATGGGCCAGCCCATATAGGCTTGCCCATAAGGGTCCCGGATGGGTCCCATATTACAGCACTGTGGTAAAAAATACTTTAAAAGGTATTTATTTATTATAAACTTATATTTTTGTGCTAGTATGTGACTGCATTGATCTAAGCTACTATTGTTTTATCAACAAATAGTAATTCAACCATAAGCACATAATTTACAACCCATATGGGCCCCATTTGGGCTCACATTAAAGTACAACAGCCCTGAACAGGTGCCCGACATACATTTGGATTGTTTGTTTTTATATAGCTTTTATTTTTATGAATAAAATATTTAATCTATCATTTAGATGTAAGTTTTATCAATAAAGTGCATCGAAGTTTTTAATCATCGCATAATTGCATAAAATAAATTATTTCGAGCTTGCGCATACGAAATTTCCGGTAGCGCCAAAAATGTTCGAAACAAACGGTAAGTCGTACATTAGTACAGGTAAATAAAATTACTTTTGAATTCTGTTCGATGACATCTCACATTATCAGTCTGCAATTGAAATGCATGCACATATCGTGTGTACAGAATAGTTGTAAACGCGTTTTTGGGGTATTGTTCATTTTTATTTTGCATTTGCCATGCATTTTCACGATGGCAGTCGTTTGTTTTCAATTTTGTGACATTATGTTGCACAATATTGCAGGGTATACAGAAACTGTGCTGCACTGTCGAACTGTAAACTGTCAAGTTTAAAAATTCATTATAATTCTATATTAATAAAAAGTTTTTTTATTCAAGGTGAATCACCTTTCAGTTTCCATGTTTGGTGGGCAGACAGTTGACATTCACAAGGAGGTTACGTTATACCAGCTGGCGAGGCAATTCAATATGAAGTTGCTAAAGAGAAATGTGCGGTCCTTCAGCTTTGAATTACTTGTATAGTACGTCTAGTTAATGTTTTATGGACTACGCAAATTGTAGTTTCATTAATATGAATGTCATGTAGATGTCCAAAAATACAATAAATATTGTCTTATATGTGACTTTTTTGTCATCCCACAACATCAAAGCAACTTTTCAATAATCAACACTTGATACTTTAAAGTTTTAAATTTGATAACATGCAATGTAAAGTGTGGTGCATAATCATAATGTTGATTCAATTGTTTGTTGAGAATATATGTGTACTTATTTCCATTCGCAAGTCATTGGGTACCCAGGTAGTGAAAATGGATCCGAGTACTCGTCAACGCTTATCTGACCCGCGGGTATCCGGGTACACTTTTAACTTAAATTGAGTTAATCCTTGACACAATAAAATTCATGTAACAATAATCGTCGTAGTCGTCGGCATTGCCATAATTCTCAATATTGTACATAGTGCATTATAAAGTACAAATTAATAAGCTTTATTAGTGATGTTGTATTCTTCATATACATGTATCTTTAAATGCAACTTATAAAAAACACACACATTTCCTTTAAATTATAATGATCATCAATGTCCACCAAATATCTTTGTTTTAATCATCAAAGTAGTGTGGCGAATCATTATGAGCCTGTGGCTAATTGTTATGAAACTGTTGCAAAACAGCATTAAACAGTGGCGAATCGTTATTAAACGGTGGCGAAGCTTTACTAATTCTTCACAGGGCATAGAAATAACTAGCCGGGTCAATATTTTTTGAAAAAAACACAAGAGAAGTAATTGAAATTTTATATTCTGTCAAAAAAATCTATACCGCGATTTATTATTGATTTTGCATCTGATGGTTTTTACCTATTGTTTATTTGTATGTTCGTATCAATTTTGAAGCATACCACGAAGACTTGTGGACCGTGATGAGGCAGCCAAAAATTAAACCACAAATGTTGCATGTACCACTAGCCTGTTCTACATTATGCTACTCCAATGTCAACTATATCCCCAATAGCTAATAATACAAAATATGGATGGATCAGCACACGTACCAAAGAAAAGAATGATATGTGTCACTAGATTAACCGAAAGCGCATAGAAACTTACCGAAAGCCACCAGGAATGCAGAAAAATCAAACATTTTATATTAACAAGTTATTTACGTTTTCAAGTGTGATGTTTATGCATGCTAAAACAAAGGAAATTTTAAATAAAAAGAAATAAAAGTATTGACATCATCAAAACAGTATGAACAATATTTATTTGTTTTAAACCGATAGCGTGTTCAAGTAGTCGGAAAGATACACTAGAATCTTTGAATCACTTTGATCCAATAATAATAACCTTTGTTTTTGTAAAGTAAATGTATTTTAACATGTTTATGTTTCAGTTCACAATCAACGTTTTAAATGAATAAATTATGATTTTTTCCTTAATAGCGCGAGACCTAAGAATCTTCATCACGATGTTTCAAGGCTTAACACTCGACTCCTGGGCTGCAACGACAAGGCTATGGAACATTCAACAACCAAATAACAGACTAAAGCAAGGGTGGCGGGTGGAAACAAAGAAGGTCTATCAAGTCCATCGTTACATAAAACAATGTGATCGGTAGTGATGTACAATTGAATACGATCATTCCAGTCTTGAGCATTCAGAGTGTTTTGCACTGACTTTGAGTTATGAAATTCGCCACATTGAAAAAAACTGTCGCCTCGTTTCATGATTTGGTGACTTTGGTGATCGACAGAAAAACCCTTAATATGTGACATTTTGTGTTAATCATTTACATTAATAGTTTATCTTCTTTTGTGAAATAACTTGGCTGCTTTATGAATTGCAATAACAATAAAGTAAGTTAATTGTGTGGCAATGTAATGTTTGTATGTCTTTTTAGTCTCAAGTATAGAGTAGAAAGTGTTTCTCTATATGTGTGAGATTTTATTTACTGCTTATGCTAACCATCTGCATTTCATGCAATTGTTTGTCTTTCATGTGAATATAGTCTACAATAACAAGATATGCATGCATATATAATAAGTGAATACATACAATAATTGATCGTGACTACTCTATATAAAGCGAAACATCATTCAAGTTGGGAATTTTATCCTTTTTTGCGTTTTAACATAATGTGTTTCATATTGTTTAATAGTTTTCATGTAATAATTGACTTTTAAGTGATTTCTAATGCATCCTCTTCAAATGTGAATGCCTGATAAAATTATATACCTGGTAGATAAGCACATTTCCTGTATTGATATTGAAGGGTTTTTTAAGCATCAGCTGTATGATGTATATATCATATCTGTGTATCTCTCCAGATAATTTAAATATCTATAATCAAAATACCGGTATTCTGATAATTCTTTTTGTGTGTTAAATAACGAAATATTTTGTTTAAGAATAACATATTTTTATATTGAAATTTCCCTGGTTTCTTTGTTGTATTAACTAGTTTTGTACGCTTTTGTTACATGTACAACTATTAAAATATGCTGACCATGATATGATTGTCAGATTCAACTGTAAATGTTTTTGATTGATTAAAACTGTATCTTATCGATAACGTTCGTGTTTTGTTTACCTCTGACAGGTATGACTTACAGAATATTGCAATATACCTACCATATAGGACGAAAAAAGGATTATATATAGACCCAAATACTGCCCGTATGCAGCCCATATTGAACCCATATAGGACCCATATGCAGCCAATATGGGACCCATATGGGCTGCCCATATGGGTAGTGCAACCGGGAACCATGTGGGTCCCATATAGGCAGCCCATATGGGACCCATATAGGACCCATATTCAGCCCATATGGGCTGCCCATATGGGTCCCACATGGTTCCCGGTTGCACTACCCATATGGGCAGCCCATGTGTGACCCATATGGGTCCCATATATTTTGCTTGCTGGGGTCATTGTATTGTTTACATTTAATAATTTTGTTAAATACAATAGTATAAAACGCACACTTACAACATCGCTCAACGAAATCAGCAATCAGGAGGTGTGCTTCTTAAGTCTTTTTTTGAATTGCTAACAACGCGCATTCACTGCGAAACGTTTTCCGGTTAAAATTACACAACGCAAAATTGAAGACACCTCAAAATTTATAAATGGATTTCTTTAATCGAAAGGTACTGGGAATGTCCGGAAAGACAGTACTACAAAAAGCAGTGTTAGAAAAGCATTCTTTACAGGGTCAAACCCATAAGATATATTATTAGTTTAAGGGAATAAAAACGATATATTTGAAAATTCGCCCGAAGACTGGATTTGACGACCATATAGATAATATATTTTCCAAAAATAAAGAAAAATATATTCATCTTTACAACGAACCTAATACCGTTTCAAATATTTGTGTAGGTCATACAGTATGTCCATACAAAAATCCAATATGATTGCATAAATAGGTAATTAGTAATTAATTACGAGAATTAAGACACCGGCACCTTAATGGTCGCGGTCGCCTTAAGTCTGCTTTTTTGGACAATTTATTCGCCCTATGGTCACGATTACATTTATATATATATATATATATATATATATATATATATATATATATATATATATATATATATATATATATATATATATATATATATATATCGTTAAAACGTATTAAACGAGTACCTATGAAGGATAAAATTTAATGCAATATTAAAACCTTTCTACTGGATCATTAATACGTCTACGTATAATATCTTGATACTTTGTATGCAATAATATAGTGTGTTCATTTACAGAAGGGTTCCCAACATGGCTACGTCTTCAGAACTATGTGGATTTTGCTTCGTGGAACCCGTGTATGGATTTTGTGAGAACTGTAACCAACGACTGTGTAACAACTGTTTTCTATTCATAGCAGATCTTCAGGACATATTACATTTCAAGTGGATAGCGTAGCTCATATTAAATGTGATCCGAAGTCTAGCGAGGTAGACCTGCATGAACAAAAATGTCCACTTCATAAAACCGACTATCAGTCACTATATTGCGGAAAGCATGATCTCGCTATATGTGGTCGCTGCATTCGAGCTGATCACATGTCCTGTAGTGATTCCATAATTGATCTGCATGACATAACCTTTGATAAATATTGTTTAAATGGCAGTATTTTGGCGCTGAAACATTGTGAGCAAGAAATTAATGCGATAAAAACAAACGTTGCCGAACACGACAAATCAAATGACGAATGTAAGACAACATATCTACATTCAATTAAAGAATATCGCAAGACCCTCGATTCTAAACTTGACCAGTTGCAGTCAATTGTAGAAAGCGCCGGAGAAAGTAAATATAAACAAAACAATAGCAGGCTTCGCACTGTTGAAGAAAAATGCGAAAAAACTTTTAATCGTATTCGGGAACGCACCGATTTAATCCAAGATTTGTCAGTAAAACGCCAGATAAGACATTTATACGTTATATCAAGGCGATTGGAGAAGGAAATACTAGAATTCAACGCAGCCATTAGACAGTCAAATCAGGAAAATCACATCGAACAATTTAATTTTGTCAAAAATTCTAAACTTGAGCATCTATTACACGAAGGCATTAACGAGTTTGGTACGCTTCGTGAGGAATGCGACGGTAGTGAAGAGGTAGTTGAATGCGGAACTGATGTTCAGGTAAAATAGTACATTAGCACTTTGTCATATTGGGTGAAAACTACAACATCTTATTTTTTATCCAAGGCAGCGTAGAAATATTATTTAAATACTGTACATTTTTGCCTATTTACATGCTTGTTTTCAATATAATGTCTTCAGGATTTTATGAAAATATATCCTTAATGTGTTTATTGACCATAGCAATGTAAGTCAAATTGTTAAAGTTCAAAGGATTGATTCTAAAACGATTAACTAGTCATTTTCCTCATTTGTACTGGTTGAAAACTTTCTTGCAAGCGAATCTAGAATGACTATTTCTTATTCACCAACCATATAATGTTTTCTGACTATGATATAACTTTAGCAAGGTATATAATGTATAACCATAATATCTAGTTGATACTAATGTATGGCCCTACATCTAAATTTTGTTTATTAAATATCAGTATTAGAGGTTGTTTTATTCGTTCATAATGAAAGGCACATATAAATACACACTTTATACAACTTAATATAATTGTAAGGCATAATAGGTCTGGCCATAATTCAGGAAACATATAAACCGCGTGTAATTATTAAACTTTCAATGGGAAAACATGTTATTAAATGGCGCAATCCGTTACACATTTAGACTATTGGTGAATGTAGTGTTGTATGTGCATGTAGTGTCATATTTTGGCAATGTTAGATTATTCATAAAAACATTTCTGTAAAATTATAGACGTATTCAATTTTTGCAAACATTGCTTCTGATTAAGCGTGTTATGAACTGATACAATCTATATGATAAGAAGTAAACAGCCATGCATGGCATGTTTTAAATTGGCATAGTCTCGTATATATATATCTTTTTTGGTACTACAGCAAGATATCAATGGTATACAAATACCACATAAAATCACCATATCTGGGCATTCACCGCAAATCAAACGAGAAAACGCTTGCAAGACAATGCTACAGCATATTGCCGATAGAGTGTCAACGCAAGAACTTAACGATAACTCTTTGGGAGCTCCAACATTAAGTTTCCCGCAAGATGGTTTCGTTGTTACAACGACACAAACAAAACAAGACAGAGGTGTTGTTTCGCCGACACAAACAAAACAAGACAAAATTTTTTACATACACAAACAGATCAAAGCAAAACTGATGTTACATCGACAAAAACTATTCACGACAAAGATGTTGTTACCCTGATTCCATCAACGCCATACCAAATCGTCGTTATACCGACAAAAGTGGACGAAGGCAACAGTGATGTTACATTGAGCAAACAAAGCCAACAGAAAGGTGATTTTAGATTGAGTCAAAGAAAGCAAGACAAAGGTGATGATGCATGTAAATCGACATTAACATATCAAGAAAAATGTCTTGTAACATTAACTGAGCAACCTGAAGCAAAACGTCAAGTCAAAGCGACACTAACACAGCAGGACACAAATGATCTTACGGCGACACTAGTAGAGCAAGACACATACTATGTAACATCGACACTACTTTGGAAAAAAGTAATGTTATACCATCTAGAAAGCCGCATCAAGTCAAAAGTGATGTTACATATTCACTACCACTGCATGACGACACAGATGTACCATCAACACCACAAACGGAATATATTACCGGTGTACCATCGAAACTAGAAGAGCCTGACAATTTTACCTGCACCAAACACGTGTTTTCTCTGACTCACACACGCAAAGGCAGGGTATGTGAAATCGTATTATATCTAAACAATGTGTTTTACAGTTGGTGGTTAAATGTAAATGTACTGAACAAAATATTTAACTTGCGTAAGGTGAATGCCAAAATGTCACCGTTACGTAAGAGATGTGGTTGTTTTAAAAAAGTTCTACTTTGAAAAATCGACCAGTTGAACACAGTATATTCATAAGACTAACTTATACAAAAAAAGATTTTATTCAAACATTAAAAATATATCTAAAACATTATCTCCATTCACACTTAGTGAAAGTTTCCTTTTTTTGGTTCAGTATCTGTACAATATTCTATCAATGTTGATGTTGACGTACACATTTTAAAAATTAAATCTTGAATGTTTTCTACATAACCTGATTAAGAATATTGTGCGATTATTTCTACTGCAGACCCATGTCAGAATAACAGATAAACACATTTTTGTTGTCGCAATTCACATCGGAACTTCCTTCACTGGCCGTGCATTTTCCGGCGTATCAGAGCCTGCGCACATAAGGTCCATGGACTGGAGTGGTGCAATTGGCCCGAAAGGTAATGGAACTGTTTTTTCGATTTTTCTTTTTGCATTAATTAGTTTATTAACTTTATTTAAGAATTTCCAGATTGAGTGGTTTCATGGCAGGTTTTCTTATGAATGGTTATTTCGTATTGATAACAACTTACTTTTTGATGCATATTGTTAAACACTTTATACTAAATAGTATTTTAAAAGTATTTTAAATTAGCGTCTGAGAACAATTGATGGTGTTATTAAAATAATTTATCGCATAGCTTGGTATGTCCTCCATCGTTGATAGCAACGTTTGAAGCGTGTTTGAGAACAGTAATAGAATTATTTTCAAACACAGTTTCGTAAATATCCATGATACCAATTTATAAAAACTGGCATAGTATCCCATATGAACGTTTATAAATGTAAATATGCGTCGTTTGTTTATTTATGTTGTGTATTATTCTTTGTTAAGTTTATTTGTCTTTTTTACAGTCCAAAAACTTATTTAAACAACGATATGTTTGTCCATCTTCGACGTATATACTACTTGGAATTTGATGTCATTTTTAACAGTTTCGAATCAGTACATATGGTTGTGTAACAAATGTCCACACGAGTCTTAGAGATTAGGGATCTAGTAAGATCTAATAAACGATACGTGAACAATTATTTAAAAATTACTAAGATTACTGATTACTGTTTTTTTCAGTGCCAACAACTGTGCTTATTCGGTCAGACGGAACATCGGAAACATTTGGGTACAAAGCAGAAAAAAGATACGCAGCAATAGTTACTGATGGTTTACACAGGAATTGGTATTTCTTCAAAAACTTTGCCATTCAATTGTTTAGCAAAAAGGTAGCTCTAATTTACTGTGTTTTGTTTTATTTGAAATGTATATGTTATCTCATAGTTGTAATGCAATAACTACCATGGTAATAACAAAAAAGTATATTATTATAAAAATATGTTTTACCAAATTTTTAAGACTATGATTTGCATCAAATAACAGGAAACCATTGGACAATATACTATGCTGGAAGACGAAACTGGAAAAACACTTGAGGCATTGCACGTGTTTTCGATGACTATACAATTCATGAAAGATAGATTATTGACCTCTCTGAATAGAAAAGGCTTTTTCCATGACCAAGACATACACTGGGTGCTTACATTTCCCATGTGGCATGAACATGCGGAAGAATTTATGAGAATGTCAGCCAGACAGGTTAATATTGGTTATTGTTGCCATGTTTTTATTTACCGTGATACATAACATAAATGTGACCCTGAAATTAAACCACCGTTATTATCAGTATTTCATTTACTGGTTAAATTGTTGTTGTAGGCTGGAATAGAGAATTCTAATTTGAGCATTATCATGGAAACAGAGGCAGTTGTCTGCTACTTCCAACATTGGAACATTCCGAGGCACGTAGGCCATGATTCGACGATTATTTTAGCTGAACATCCCGGCAAACGGTACCTCGTGTGTGATGCGGGAGGTAAAGGCATACAATAGAGTCATTATATCTGATCGTTTAAATTTACAGATGTGAAAAATGCCAATAATTTCTTAAAACATCATACATGAAACAAATAAAAAAAATGATTGTGTGGCTAACTTTCATTTACCGTATTATTTATATATGCGACTTTATTTTGAGCAATGTTTTTCTTCGCATGTGTCCACGTTAAGACATATTGTTTATTCACCATGCGTTATAACATGAACGGCAATAAACCACTTTAATGCCAATTGATTTGTTTGCTTCCTAAAATAAATTGCTTCAATACTTATACGAATGGCTCACGCCACATTAAAACTGTTGTTTTCAGTTGAAACGATGGAAATAACAGTAATTGAGGTGACGCCTGAATTGCAATTTAACGTGATACAAGCGGCACGTAGACGTGACTGTGGTTGGAAAATGGTCAACGAAGGCTTTGAAAAGCTTTTAGACAGTTTGGCACGTATGTACAACTGATATTCGTGTTTAAACGTTCAGATTTTAATTTTGATTTTCATATAAATTATCACAAAATGAATTTACGGATTGTGTTAATGATGTAATCTGAACCAAATTAAAGGGATCTGTTCATAGAATGGAAAATTGACCATTTCACAATTTTGACGTATATCCTAGACACAAAGCATTATATTTTAACGAGCGATAAAACACTACTGACAAGAAATATATTGGAAATATAATGCAGTTTTAGAAAAATCACCAAGTGAAATATATGAAATGATAAATCATGTGTAACGCTTTTCATCGGTATCGTAAAAACACGTGTATTATTTACGTAGCGTTACATATTCAAATTTTTATATTGTGTAGTTTTTTTCTTTCAATAATATTTGATTTAGTTTATGCAGTTAAGTCATTCAATGACCTTTTTTCAAATTAACGAAAATCTGTGGACAAGTTCCTTTAATTGACAAACCAGTGGTGTAGTATCTTGCGTCCCCAAGACATGTGTACAGTATGTATTTTTTTTATTTATTTAGAATTTGGGGTAATGAAAATATTGAGAGGCAAACACTGGAGCGAATTTAATGAAATGATGAGAGTCTTCGACACGAAAAAGAATGAACCGCTATCAAACAGAAAACGACTTACTACAAATATTTCTATGACATTATGCGAAATAGTCCAACGCTGCAAAGGAAAATCGTTTAACGAACAAATTCAACTATCCATGCATAAGGAACATGTGAAATTGTATGATAATAAATTGGTACTTGATGAACAGATTATCGACATGCTGTTTAATGTGCCTGTTCAAAGAATAAATGACTTTCTGTCTTCCGTATTATCTAAGATTGGCAACAGTTCTATACAGGACATGTTCATTGTTGAAGACGTTTCGGAATCGCCATATTTCCAAGACAAGGTGCGAAACGCATTCCCCAAAATGCGAATTACAAGTTCTAATGGTCGCGAAACAGTTATGGAAGGTGCAGTTTTCTTTGGACACATTGTTTGTGGATCCTTACCTTAAAATGTGTTCAAGTTGACTGTTGCAATTATTATTAATCTCAAACTAATTGAATCGAAAATAAATTAAATGTTTGGATTCAATACACCCCGATATAGTATACATCATCTTCACTTATTGGAACTTCATACACTTTGCCTTTTTTTATAAATTTTAGTATACTATGTGTACAATGCTTAGAATCACTGTGATAGTCGCCAACGATAAATATAATTGTTTTTATTTTGTTTCACTTGTAAACAATGTTTAAGGATATTACTGATATGTTTTGAATATTTATTCAGTTTTAGCATATTCAAGTTGACCATTTACCAAATAAAAAAATAAAATAAGGAAAAACATCCCGACCTACCTACCCTAATTTTTTTAAGCATGTAGCCTGAAAAAAATGTTTTTTACGCCTTAACAATGATCATCACGTGAGAAGGCTGTTTTATTGTAAGCGGAAGGAGACTAGTAACTAATTTCAATAATAAAATCCAAATTATCCCAAACTGTATGTTATCTGTATTGTGAACATCTGCAAATTGACACTGGCAACTCATGACATAATAATTGCGCATGATAGCGAGAGACTGTACGTTTATTTATAAAATAACACAGAATAACGGGTGCGTACTCGTTGGAAATTCTAAACCGCCTTCTATCATCTAGAGATAAACTGTTTTTCAGCTTTCCTTTTTAAGTTGCAAAAAGTTATGAGAAACTTGCATCATCAACAATAGTGAAATCCTATTTAACATCTTAAACCGGGTGAATAAACTATACAACCTACTTATAACACTCTCTTTCAAATTTATTATATATATTCGACTTTTTAAACAATTTAACTCCCGAGCATTAATTTCAGGAAGTCGCACTCCATTTTTTATACAACAATCTGCAAAGAAATGAACATTTTCTAATTATATACCATATCGAAATTCTATATGCATGTTGTTTTTCTGGACTTTAAAGTGTTAATTGATGGCTAATTACAAGTGTTATACTATTGTGTGTATCTCTCCTTGTTGTTAAAAAAAAGCAACAACAACTTATGTACAAAAAATAACAAGAGAATCCAAACAAGGATCCAAACACGCCACGTGTAAATGCCTGACTAACTGACTAGCTGCATTATTTGATGTGTTCAACGTTGGTAACGCATGACACATAACAATGTACTATATAAATGTATTATGTTCCTGCATTGCATTTTGTGTTTGAAAACGCCTCGGTATTCGAAATCAAAAGTTGTAAAAAACTAATAATAATATTGTAGAAATATGGAACATTTGATCGCCTTTACAATACTCTATATGGTGTACTGTTTACCTCTTTATAAGTTTGAACAACATATCAGCTGTAATAAGTACAACGAATAAAACCATACTGAAAATGACTGCAACTAACTACCTGCCACATTTTTAACTTTACAAATTTTAAAATTTTAGCAATATATGTCAACACCGATTATTATATATTTTGCAATTAAATTTTGAGTATATATCGTTCCATTATCAATGTGGTTTATTTACAAATAAGGTCAGAACGTATTTTTTGACATAGGTTAAAATATAATTGATATACTCATTCGAGCGGAAACTATGATAACAATTAAATTAGCTTTTTTTTTAGTTTTTGGTTCAAACTAGTTATACATGATAAATGTGGTCAAAGAATAGTCTGCCGTATAAATGGCAGTTATTGAAATTTTGATTATTTGTCCATGTTTATACGTATAAGGAGCAAACAGCGACTCAAAATAGGACACCTGAATCCAAACAAAGTTAAAATCGTGCCGGGTTAAAATACTAAAAACTTTGCTGTGTATTTATCCGATGTTTTGAAACTGGGTGGAACTTTATTATACTTCATTTCGCATAGCAAGGTATTATATTGTAGTTTGTTTATTATTGTATGATTAGTGTATTTTCTGTTAAAGCCTGGTTAACGCCTAGATATTACATATCGAAAGTTGACACAACATAGTAAAATTGTACAGGTATACACACGTTGATACTTCACTATGAAACGCTTTAACCGTTTAACCATATAATACGTCGATGTATAAAGTTTATAAATTTAACGGATAAGGGGTATAATTCATTGCAAAAACAGAATAATATTTACGTCTTTAAACGTTCGTTTGAGCTGATATTGACATTTATCTTCCCTTATCGATACGATTTATATGGATTCTTACTTGCATGTTAAAGGTTCTTAACTCCAGAAGGGCATACAAATGTGCCTTGTTTGTAGTTATGCCTAAACGGTAAAACACGTTAAATTCATCACTGTTTGTATAGAACACGATCGAAAACTGTCATAAACTGTATATTTTAATGGCAGATAGAAGTTGAAATATCTCGCACTTTCGTTGAACCCGGTATTCCCGATTTAAAAAATACCGCAACTTTCCCAATTGCATGCACCTGATTCAAGTGTCCGCATGCGCGACTCGACAAAACTAAACTGTTAAATGATTATTCTAAATATAACGGGCGCTATTTTTTTATTTACTCGATGGGTTATAGCGTCTGCAGACGCCATAGAGTTGGAGACGCTATAGATATTAGGATGAAAACTATATGACATCATTGCTTTTCAGGTAAATAAAAAATAGGTTTATAATTTATTAGTGTGTTTTAAACGATTAAATGAAAAAATCTTGCATTTTTGACAATTATATTTTTTACGATTGATCATCTTGAGTTTAGTACCTTTAACAGATAGTATCTGCTGCAAGTAATACGAATAAACATCTATGTTCATCATGACCTACAACTGTATATATATATAGTTTTGACCACAATCTTAACTATCATATATAATGTTAACATCGCATATCAAAACATATTCTTGTGATATTGTGTTATGTTCATAACTGAGTATGTGTTCTACCATAATTTTGCGTTTTTGTTTGAAAAAGAAACTCGATCTGAAATATGTTATCAATAAAATGTACATGAGTTGCCTGCCTGACTGCCTTGCCTGCCCGCCCGCCCGCCCGCCTGTCTCTCTGTTGTGACTTAACAAATCATATCAACATGATCTTTGTTAACGTTTCCATTTTCGAAAAAATCTGTGCTCAAATTTATGTACTGAAACTAATGTATTATAGGCATGACATTTTGATTTTTGCAATAGTTTATGTTTGATTTCTTTATATAGAACGAAATATGTATTTGTTATGTTTTAAACATGAATACATAAGTTTTGTCTTTGTATTGTTATTATATAAAATTACATATACGTTTCAAATTTTCACAGGTAATAATTATCGCTACCCGCTTACAATTAATAATAAAACACTGGATATATTTCAGTGTAGTGGATGTTGTATATAGAACACATTTAATACAAGCTTTATATTCAAATGTTGCCTCGATTTACAGAAAAGTTGACATAATGGCCATGTCTTCAGATGTGTTTTTTTAGCTTCGTGGAACAAGTGTATGGATGTTGTGAAAACTGTAGTCTACGACTGTGTAAAAAATGTTGTACCGTTCATAAAAAGGCATCTGGACACAAAACAGTGGACATATCGGCCTAAACTACACGAGTTTCGGTTTCTGACATTATCGAACAAAATGTCCAGTTCATAAAAGCGATCACTAGTCGTTTTATTGCAAAAAGCATGACGCTATTTTATGTGGTCGCTGCATTCTTGCGGATCACATGGAATGCAAGACGTCAGTCATTGACCTACACGACATATAATACGATGAATGTCGTACAAGTGAAAATCTGGCTTCGTTGAAGCAATGCGAAGACGAGATAAAGGCGATTCAAGCCAGTGTACAGGAAAACGTCTACACAAATGTTGAATGTAAGAAGACATATTTGCATTCAATTAAAGAATACCGCAAACGTGTAAATGCTAGGCTTGACTATTTACAATCTGCTGCAGAAGAAGCTGGTCAAAGTACATATGCGAAAAATGGCATCAGACTTAAATAAGTTAACAAAAAATGTGAAGAAACTAAGAGATGCATTTAACAAATAAGAGAGCGAATTCTTTACAATCGTTCACCATTCCAAAGTTTGAGCATATACTAAATACAGAAATGATAAAGCTTGGAACGCTTGAAGAATCATGCGATGGAAGCGAAGAGGTTGTCGAAACGCTCCAACAAACATGTTATAGAAGCAAAACGGTGGTCGGGATACCGCAGGTAATTCTTACAGAGTCCTTCATATTCACCAAAAAGTACAGCAAGTACAACATTCATCTGTATTTGTGTTCACTATGAACAAGTAGTGAGGTGAGGTGAATAAGGCATTTTCTGGTATTTAAAACATTACGTTACGTATACCCAAGCGTGTGATCGTGTCGATCACATATATTAAAGCGGTATCAGATATAATATATGATATTCTTAATCTTTGTAATAAACCTAAGTAAAATTTTATTGATTAGGTAGAGGCGAAGCGAATATAGCCTAAATTTTGAAAGGTTGTGCTGATGTACATATGTGAAACATGTGAGTAGTAGCTATCCCTTATAGTAATGCTTACTAAACATCCTGAGGAGCCGATTTTCCAAATTTCGTATCCAAGGCCAGAAATAGCATCCGTTTAGAACATGCTCTTAATGATTAGGTGTTTCACCTATTGTGTGCACACCAGTCTTTTCATTTGCTCAAGATGTAGGTAATATTCTAAATACACGTAGTTTACATTTGTTTAAGACAAAAACTTAAAAATTACAAAGAGAACATTTAAATATCTATAATGCAGTGTCCAGTTAGTAAATTTGCTGTTTTCAATATTGAAATTTCGATTTCCCAAAATACTCATATCTCTCTTGAGGATTGTTTCTTAAATAATTCATTTATAAGTAAACTCCAAAATAGTACGCAATGGACACAGGTCATTAACTGTTTATACTTCTGGAGCTTTATAAGCTCGATCAAACACTTAAATAAAGCACAACGTTTCTTACGGTATTTTGCTTTGGAGAAGCATTGAAAATAGCTCAACATTACTAAACTTATACAACAATCGCAACGTCGGTTGGTCCGTTTTTCCTTTCGCTCGTCCCATTGCTTTAAGGATTTTAACACGATACCAGTTAGAGACGTGATATCGATTTGAAGAGATTGAAATGAAACATGATACATGTAACGGACACACTTGAAACTCGTTATAGAATAACCATAACCGCATTAAGTATTTATTCAATATCTGTGCAGTTATTTCCCTTTATTTATTTGGTATTGTACATAACTACATTACTTAAAAGGCAAACCGAAGAGAAACCATTCAAAGGAATGACATTTAAAATTAATCATAGCATTCTCACATATGGGTTTGAAATAAATACCCAGTGTATGGCTTATACAATTTTATTTAGTTAAAAGGCTAGCAATAATCATTAGTTGATATGGTGTGATATGTCGTCTAAATATTGCCTCGTTCCATCGTGGTTGACGTATAATGCACCTATCAATATTTTCCCCCAAGGGGGGGGGGAGAGGCGGGCATATACGTGACGTAAGCTGAAAGCAATTCCCGACAGGCGGGAATTTGACACGCCGAATGATTACGGGTCCCAGGGTAATAGACTTTGTTTGGATTTTAGATCCTGATAATATTCAATATGAAGTGGAATTCATAGTTGCAATAATTTACAATTATTCACACGGCCATATTTAAGTCAACTTAGACTCCTTTAAGATGAAAAAAACAACGAACAATGAGAACAATTTCGTCAAAACAAATATATACACGAAAGTTCATTCAATATGTCTTTTCATTTGCGAACAATGCTTTATCGAGTCTTTTGCATTGTTGAAATTGTAAGCAATACAGCCCTTATCGGAGGTGTGGAATGAACGCCATTGATCTGAGATCGGTAAACATTTCTTTACCGCTTTTGGTGAGTAGTCTACTTTACTCTATATGATTAGTCGGCCTTTGGAACGTTGAAATTGCCAATCTTGCGAAGGAAACGGGGGTGGAGGGGGGGGGGGGTGCGGGTATTGTGGTGTGTTTGTGTGTTTGGCGGGTAGGGGGAAGGGAGGGTATAAGCAATTTGCCCATTTTGCGTGTGGAAACCAACCTCAAAATCCTGAAATCTGAACATTTATATTTTCAATACTTGATTTAAAGTTGTGACAAAAGATCTTTGTGAGGTCAAAATATAATTATTTGTTATCTGTGTATATTTTAACAAATTATATTGCACTTCAGTCATTATTTTTTTAAGTTATTGAACATTCCTGATTAGTGACTCCAAATATGCATTGAATGTGTTTCATATTGAATAAATTTGATATTAAGTAAGATATAATGGAATTATAAAAAAAAAAAACCGTTATGCTCTGAATAAACATGCTAAATATTAGACTGATGGGAAATAACATGGAGTCCAGCTATTAAAACTCTTGTGTATAGCCATATCTCTCGTTGTATTAACAGTGTGTAGAATAGGTCAATTTTGTATTCTATATTGTATATATTTATATACAAGTATCATATAGTGTTTATGTCCCTTGTCTTGTATGTGTCCATTTGCTCCATTTGTGAGATTCAGTCCATTGTCCTGTGTGCGACCAGCCATATACTGTGATGTCATTCATATATTGTCCAGTCGGTATGAAAGGTTTATGATCAACAAGATTTTGATTGGTCAGTTTGGAAATAACATGTTTTATAGATGTGAAATAACTGACCATGCCTTCTTTCCATTCTTCCAAACCTGAGTCGCAAGACTTATTTTTGTATTACATTTTAAATAATTATATGTTTGTGAATACTTCATCATCCAAACTGGTGTTTGATTTATATATATATATATATATATATATATATATATATATATATGGTCGGCGTCGTAATTATACAACTCGAACCTCGAGACGGTGTTGGTTTATCTACACCCCACCCCACTACATTTGGCTCCCCGACTACAAGACGTTTCAAACCAGGTTGAAGCCATACCTACCACGTGCGGACCACTAGCGGGGCAGTGTCGTTCCAATGCCCCCCCCCCGGAGACCCACAGAGGTTGCGGACCCCTTGCCGGCATGGGGCTGTTTCGTTGTGTGACATTCGTCGTGTGGATTTTTTTTTTCAACTTTATTGGCATTTGGAGTTCCCCAAAGAACTTTTTAACAATTTTACATTTTGCCTCGTGAGAGGGAACGTTCTCCACCCGTGCTCGGGATCCCGTGATTACATCACGTACTTTTATTTTTACCGCTGTCTTCACCAGACAGCTACAGGATCTTTGTGAACATTAACTGTGAACATTTTTGTAATGTGAATAGTGTTTTAATATTTGTGTTTTTTTATATATTGGATGGACACGTAAGTTTATTTCAAATATTGCATTTGCATTTGTCTTCCGCACTATTTTCTTGTTGTGCGACTGAATACAACAATAGTCCGTTTCCGGTAAATGAACCAAACGAAAACACGTTCTGTATCTCAGATCGTTGTTATTTCAATATGATTTGCATGTTATCTATTCATGTCCATTGATTTCTATGTTTAACTTATTGCATTTGAAGATTGGGTTGTCACATAATTTCGAGACCCGGAAATATTTTTTATTGAAATTTATAAATTCTGCCATTTACTTTTGTGTTTGAAATATTGTGTCTACAGCAGTATTTGATTGATAACTGACACTTCTAAAATATTTTTCTTGTTGTTGTAAGGTATTTCATGTATATATGTGGAATTTAATTGTGTTATTTCTGTACATATTTATTCTTCACAATCAGTTTCAAAAGTGTTACACCACACTGCCTTTTTTGGAAAAGGTTTGTTTTAATAGTTGACATCTTGTTTGCAGAAATATTTTGAAATTTAAATTGTGAACTATATTAATGGTTTAAATTATTTTGTGATTTGTATATCTCTATGTAAATATCACTGTGTGCGTTGTGATTGTCATTGTTCAGTGTTTTGTTGTTGTTTATTGTGTTCTCTAGTTGAATTTGTGTCTGCAAGTCCCACATTTCATTGCTATATTTAGTGTTTCATTTCGCGGCATTTCAGAGTCCTATTAATTGGATTTATAAAGAATGTATTGCTCTCATTATTTATTTTTGTGGTACACATCTTGGAAGAGTGTCTCCTTTATTATTTTCGGTACACTGAGGGTTTTGTTAATAGGGAATTGTTGTCTTTTAAGTGAAGAATTGTATACATTTCACTTGTATTTCCATCTTGGGAATTATTTAAATATCAACGTCATTATTTTGTTTGTATTTCATTTCCAGTTGAATAGAAATCAAATTATCATCACTTGATGTGTTGCGGTTATAATTTGTGATTCGTTTCTTTTCAGTTGAAGACAGCTTGACTGAAATTGTAATCTATTGGACATTTGGACAAATTGTGATTTATTTTGATTGAATTATGTACAGTATTGTTGCCTTTTTGGGGGTATTTGAATATCTTTCTGTTGATTTGCTTTTCTCCTTGTATTTGTTGCCCAACTTTTCTTTAACAATGGACGACCCCGTTTCAGAAGATGAACAAGGCGCCGTTGGTGGTATGCCATCTGAGGAAGAAATGCTTCATATACTTTCAAGTAAGTATGACTTCCGACCCAAAGGTACCCCAGTAGTTGAAAAGAAAGTGGATCTGGGTACTAAACCCAAAAATTTTCAAATTCAACAACCACTTGTGCCTCCTACTCCCCTTCAACCACCCTCCACTCCTTCTTTAGGTCAGTCTGCTCGTTTTTCAGGTACACACATTCCTAAGATACCTTGATTTTCATGGGAATATCCTGTTTCCCGAAATGAATTCACATACTGTGAGTGGCGTCATAAAAACAGATGTCTGTTCCATGACAATACTTATTCTCCTGTACAAGTTTTACAGGCCATCAGAAATTCTTTGCGCGACACAGCCCGCAAACTTGTTGTGTCGTTAGGAGATTCGGTCTTAATTGACAATATATTTCAGAGCTAGATGTGCAGGTTGGAAGGTATTTTAGAACAAGCGTTTGAGAGCGGTCACCTGCCACGTACAGCCATGAACGAGTTGATGTATGAGTGGTTGTGTTCGGGTCTCTGGTCCGAAATTCTGAGGAGCAGTACCAGGCACAAGCTGGATTCGTCCCAGCAATACGATCAACTGCTCAGAGACATTCGACAGATTGAGAAAGAGTTGAAGCTTTCAGAACCACTTAAAACTAAGCCCCATTCTAATGTTCTTCAGACTGATACTCCTGACCCCCTAAAACAGATTACAAAACTAGAGAAGCGTTTTACTTCTCTTGTTTTAGGATTGCAGTCCAGTGTTGACATAACATTTTCTGAAATTATGAAACGTTTTGACTCATTGCCTTCCTTTCTGCCACCATTTCAGTATCCCCCGCCGCAGATCCAACAGCCTTCTTTTCCCTCTACTTTCCACTTTTCTCAACAGACTAGTCAGTTTTAACCCAACGTTCGTGGGCGAGGTAATAGCTATACAGGCAGAGGATTCAAGAACAATCCAAAAGTCTAACCACCTCTGCTAGTGGCCAGCCAGAGAACGGTGATATTCAAGGCCATTCTCAATTTTCTTCCATTTCAGATTCAAATTCTTCATCCCTTGCAGATCGGATGGTCGAAGATTCTAATCGAACCAACATAGTTTTCCATGGTATTCCTACCCAATCTCTTATTGTTACTGGTTCAATGGTGTCTACTGTTTCACATTTATTTTACCAGTCACTTCCCAATAAACCACTTCTAAATGATCTTTCAAAATTGGGTGTTGATTTGAAAGTAGTTGTTGCTAATGGTAACCATTTAAAAATTATTGGTTTCATTGAAACTTCTATCTCTATTCATTTTTTGAATTTTGACTTGCCATTGCCAGTTTTAGTTGTACCAGATACGCAGGCTAGTCCATCTTGTCCTTTTATCTTGGGCACTAATATCATTCGGCGATGCAAGTCTGTGTCAGCTGGTATATATTTGCCTGATGACTGGCAGACGGCTTTCAACACACTTGTTTGTAAACCAGCTACAGTTGTGTCAACAAATGAACACATTGTTGAGATCAAATCTTATGAATCACTTTTCCCAGTGGAATCGTGAGAGGACTGAGTCATGACATCCAAAAGGTAGTTACAGAGAACCTTCCTGATGATGGACCTTTAGTTGTCAGGCAACACTTTGTTAAAGTCCCTCAGCATGGTAATTGTGGCAAACTTCCAGTGAGACTTTGTAACATGACTGCCAAGTCAGTGTTCATAAAACCTAAAACCCCCAAGATATCTTCTATTTCTTCTTGGCCTGTTCCCACAAACATCAGTCAGTTGTGATATTTTCTTGGAACGGCAGGTTTTTACCAGCGTTTCATACAAGATTATGCCAAAATTGCTCCACCTCTAAATTCTCTTCTTGAAGGTCATGGGCCATCCACTTCTAAAGGAAAAAAGAAATATCCAGTCCCTTGGTCCTGGGGTCAAACCCAACAAGTCTCTTTTGACACTCTCCCCATGTGCTTGCCTTTGCAGATTATTCCAAACCCTTCATTATGCATACTGATGCGTCTGGCACTGGGTTAGGTACTGTACTGTTACAGCTACAGGAAGACTCATCTGAGCGTGTTATAACTTATGCAAGCCGAGGACTCCGTCGCAGTGAGCGCAACTACCCTGCTCATAAGTTGGAGTACCTTGCGCTTAAATGGGATATAACGGACAAATTTCATGATTATTTGTACGTTTCAATTTTTACTGTAACCACTGACACCAATCCTTTAACTTATGTCATTTCTACAGCAAAGCTCGATGCTACCAGCCAGCGCTGGGTTGCCGCTTTGTCTATGTACAACTTTGACATAACTTACAAAGCTGGTAAGCTCAATACTGATCGTGGCGGTTTTAGCAGCAGACCACAATTGTTCTCTGATGCTATTAAGGCAATTTGTGACTCTGTTTCGTTTCAGCTTCCAGCCATTGAATGTCTGACTGGTGTTTCTGCTTCTCAGACGGCCGCTGTGGATGCATTCCCACCAGCCAGTACAGTAAACCAAATTAACTGGTCCAAACATCAGTCATGTGATCGTGATATTGCACATGTCATTGACATGGTTCAGTGTGGTACAAAACCGAGAGATATCAAAGAGTTATCAACCAATGTCAAAACACTGATTATAGATTTTGATCGCTTGTCAATTATTGATAGAGTTTTGTATCGTAGCTCAACGTTAGACGGTGAAAAAGTTCAACAACTCGTTGTGCCATACTCTGATCGTTTAATAGCGTGTCGGGGGGTCCATGACGACGTTGGTCATCCAGAGCGCGACAAGTCATTATGGCTTGCTTGGCAGCGTTCCTACTGGCCAGGAATCGAATAGTGCATTGACAGTCATTGTTCCTTCTGCAAATCTTGTTCTAATTGAGACCACCAGGCCAATGCAACTTGTTTGTATTTATTTCCTCAAAGTAGATAAAAGCAAAGGTGGTTATGAGGATGCTTTGGTTATAACGGACCACTTTACCCATTTTGCTAAGGCAATCCCTTGCCGCAACCAGAAAGCTACCATCACCGCCAAAGCCTTGTTTGAACACTTCATTGCTCATTACCCGTTCCCGGAGGAACTCCATTCTGATCAAGGCAGAAACGTTGAGAGTCAGGTCATCAAAGAACTTTGTAAGCTTGCAAATGTTCGGAAGACCAGGACCACACCTTTTCATCCCATGGGTAATCCATTGGCGGAGCGGTTCAACGGTGCCTTGCTCCGCATGTTGGGTAATCTGTGTAATGAGAAGAAGTCAAATTGGAAAGCCTACATTTTATCTTTGGTACAGGCTTACAATGCCACAAAAATCAGTGCAACTGGGTTTTCCCCACATTTCTTTATGTTTGGGTGGCACCCACGGTTGCCGGTTGATGCCTACTTAGGCACAATCCCAAGAAACGAAAGAAAGGAATTGCACTCTGCATACATTTCAAAACTGCAGGAACGCCTCAAATTCGCATACGGAGTGACAGGTGAATGTGCTCAAAAGCGAGCAGCACAAAACAAAGCTCTGTATGACAGTAAAGTAAAAGAGAATCAGATCTGCATTGATGATCTTTTACTTGTTAGGCAAGTCAATCTGCAAGGCAGACATAAATTGGTTGATAAATGGGAGAATGAACCATATGTGGTTCTAGATATCCCATTTGAAGGCCAGCCTGTGTACAGAGTACAGGAGAGACCCGCAAGGGACCTATTCGAACTCTTCACAGGAACATGTTGTTGCCATTTGTCTCTGTTCCAGAACCTGATGAGGAACTGCAAACTGTCCGCAAGGTCAGAATGCAAACTAAGCCTATTCAGACACCTGAAAGTAACAGTAGTTCAAATTCTGATTTTGTTGTACAAATTTACAGGATTCCACAGAGGAGGAACCACTACAATAATACTGCTGTAACTCCAGGCCAAGTGACCAGCATCGGTACCCCTTCTATTTCAGATCCTTCTCCATCTCCGCGGTCGGTGTCTGTTTCTCAACAAAGTCCTGTAAGTCCTACCTCCCCTTCAGTCCCAGGTAGATCTTCTACTCCCAGTCCCGTCGGTTCGCCCATTCGCATGTGTCCATTCCTGGCCTAAGTCCTTCACAAACCCCGCCTAGGCAGGAAAGTCCACCCCCCAGCAGACCTGTCCGCCAACGCCGTCCACTAGTCTGGTTTGGCGATTGGCAGTTTGAACAGTCTGTTGAGCATTTTGTTTGATGCACTCATTTTATATTTTCGGCTTGGTGTTTTGTAACCTATCAGGTCCATTTTTAACTATTAAATGTGTAAATAGGTGTAAATTTGTGAATTTTGCAATTTCAAGTGTTATCCATTTTATTTTGCATTAAATAAAAAGTTATGCCATGCTTTCAACCATGGTTGTAAACATTTTCAGAAATAGGTGCCGAATATGATATCCATTTATGTTCTGGAAACAGTATTGTCCTAATAATGTGTCTGTTTGCAAACTCTGCTCTAACATTAGTATAGAGCAATATTCACTTTATTTTGGTCAATATCTTTGATAAAAGGTTTTTGAAATCCAAATAATATTGTTTTTCACAAATGTATATACTGTAAATAAGTTTTATCATTTTATATTGAGAATGAAACAGGTGCGATGTTTGTTGAGTGATTGCATATGAAACATGTACCATTATTTTCATTTGTCTATTTTATTTAATATTAAATACGGGAAACTTTCATTAAATTTGTGTGATTCCCATATTAATATTGTTTAAAATGTTATGTTTGTGTATCAGGTTAATATATTTCAGTAATTTTAATAATTACTGATGTGTTTTTATTCTAAATATCTATTAAGGCTCTTTGATTAAGGGAACATGGGAGACAACTCTTGTTGACAGATTATTTCATAGTTGACATAATTACTTCCCTTTGATCAGAATGCTATTTATAGTGTAAAGACATGATATTTAAATTGACGGTTCTTCTGTCAGATTTTTGTGTGTGTAACGTTGATGTAATTGTTTATATTTGAGGTGAGGTTCTTTTTCAATTAAGTATATCTTATTGTTCCTTTATTACATTCAGAACTTTAATTACATTGTTCAAGTTGTATTTCCAAAATATTCTCAGATTTTAAATGTCAGGAGACATTTTCGAGGAAGAGAGGGACTGTGTAGAATAGGTCAATTTTGTATTCTATATTGTATCTATTTATATACAAGTATCATATAGTGTTTATGCCCCTTGTCTTGTATGTGTCTATTTGTGAGATTCAGTCCCTTTTTCTGTGTGCGTCCAGCCATATACTGTGATGTCACTCATGTATTGTCCAGTCGGTATAAAAGGTTTATGATCAACACGATTTTGATTGGTCAGTTTGGAAATAACATGTTTTATAGATGTGAAATAACTTACCATGCCTTCTTTCCATTTTTCCAAACCTGAGTCGCAATACTTATTTTTGTATTACATTTTAAATAATTATCTTTTTGTGAATACTTCATCAACCAAACTGGTTTTTGATATATATATATTTTATATATAAATTCCGATATATTGTCGGCGTCGTAATTATGCAACTCGGACCTCGAGACGGTGTTGGTTTATCTACACCCCACCCCACTACAAGTGTGTACCCACTGAAGGAAATGTTTGAGAAACCAAAATGTCACATCGAAGTATAAACAGGGTTCACATTTAACACATGTTTTATACATAGTTCATATAATTTATAAAATAATGTTAATACAAAGTTCTTAATAGTCTCCTTTGCTTACACATCACTTAGTGTCCATCCTTGCTTACACATCAACCTGGGTCTACCTTTGCTTACACATCATACTGGGTCTACCTTTGCATACACATCATACTGGGTCTACCTTTGCTTACACATCATACTGGGTCTACCCTTGCGTACACATCATACTGGGTCTACCCTTGCATACACATCATTCTGGGTCTACCTTTGCATACACATCTAACTGGGTCTACCCTTGCATACACATCTAATTGGGTCTACCCTTGCATACGCATCATACTGGGTCTACCATTGCATACACATCATACTGGTTCCACCTTTGCATACACATCATACTGGTTCTACCTTTGCATACACATCATACTGGGTCTACCTTTGCATACACATCATACTGGTTCTAACTTTGTTTGCACATCACTCTGCTTAATTCCTTTTTTACACATAACCCTTGGTCTACCCTTGCATACACGTCATACTGACAAGCGGGAATTTGACACGCCGAATGATTCCGGGTCCCGGGGTAATATACTTTGTTTGAATTTAGATCCTGGTAATATTGCCACACATATTGATACACCAATTAAGCAACCCCCATTGTGGAGATTTTTACAAAAATGCTTGACTCTAGGCTAGGGAATTAGAGCCCCCGAAATACAATTAGTCAAATTCCCCTGGTATTGCCCGCCGCCCCTCTGGGGGAAAATATTGATAGGTGCATAACGTATGTTTGAACATACACTTAAATTGTGTGTGTATTTTATTTATTATTCATGTTTGAGTATACATGTATAAAACTTGTTCTTCCATTGTGCCATTTGTATGTAGTTGTTCAAAATTAAATAATTCAATATAAGTTTTGTCTATTATTTAGTTTTAATCACTGTATGGCCAGCTGTGTTTTGATTGCCTTCGGTATTAATCGGTTTTCAGACATTCTATACTTGCACACGTAATACGTTTATGTCGTCATAGTGACTGTCATGGACATTAATGAATTCAATCATATTGTAGAGATATAATCATGAATATTGAAATATCGTTAAGCTAGCTTCATGGAGAAAATTGCATTATCGTGCATTGTGTATAAATACAAACAATTTAAAGGTTTAAAATAACGTCTCCTCTGCTTGCTTCAATACTTTTGCTATTTGCAAGGCCACAAGCTTCCTGACAGGCTTATATATTAAAAGATTTTGGAACACATGTATCAGTTCATCATATAAGTTTTCATACAAATACTTGTTTGTATATGCATCTTTATGTTACCATGACTGACTGATTTCAGGCTCTTAATCCAGAAAAAGACTCGAGTATTTCTTCTGCAAAGGTAAACAATCGTAAATGATGATTTAGCTCATGCATGCTTAAATTGTGTGTGTATTTTATTTATTATTCATGTTGGCGTATACATGTATAAAACTTGTTCTTCCATTGTGCCATTTGTATGTAGTTGTTCAAAATTAAATAATTCAATATAAGTTTTATATATTATTTAGTTTTAATCACTGTATGGCCAGCTGTGTTTTTATTGCCTTCGGTATTAATCGGTTTTCAGACATTCTATACTTGCACACGTAATACGTTTATGTCGTCATAGTGACTGTCATGGACATTAATGAATTCAATCATATTGTAGAGATATAATCATGAATATTGAAATATCGTTAAGCTAGCTTCATGGAGAAAATTGCATTATCGTGCATTGTGTATAAATACAAACAATTTAAAGATTTAAAATAACGTCTCCTCTGCTTGCTTCAATACTTTTGCTATTTGCAAGGCCACAAGCTTCCTGACAGGCTTATATATTAAAAGATTTTGGAACACATGTATCAGTTCATCATATAAGTTTTCATACAAATACTTGTTTGCATATGCATCTTTATGTTACCATGACTGACTGATTTCAGGCTCTTAATCCAGAAAAAGACTCGAGTATTTCTTCTGCAAAGGTAAACAATCGTAAATGATGATTTAGCTCATGCAATATTGGCTTTAAATATCTAATACAACTTTGGTGAACAATTTCATAATTTTGATAGTTTTCATTTATACAATCTGAAATAGGATGCATGAAACTCATTTTAAAAAGCGCAAGTTTGGTACAAATAATGATACAGTTGAGAAACATGTATATATAGATTTAACATACTCGTATAAAGGGTGATGCTTTAGGTGCTTCACCAACCAATTATTACAATCATTTATCATCGATAATACACTCTTGACTGTCAGGAATATCTATCTAAATTCCTGAGTGACTCGCTGCTGACAACCAGACTGAATTTAAACGATCAATACTGGTTACAAAACATATGTATACAAATTAACAAAACATAAGTATAACAGACTTATTGAGTCTAGGAGATGGTGCATATGTTTGGATACAGTTTAACCTGTCTACGCCATAGCCTTGTACTTGTATCAAACTGCCAACTGAAATTACAGTTCTGAGGAATTAAAAAGTATGAGTAACATGTGACTATAATCCTTTTTTAACATGGTCCAATTTCCAAAACCCTCCAAAAACAAACCTCTATGTAGGAATTGTATACGAAATTTGAATCAGGTTGTTAATCATAACATGTTTAAATTATGGATTAAACATAAAGAATAAATCAATTTACTATTAGATTTAATAATTAATGAATACAAGGGTATATATCATCGTGTCCCATTTATCAACATTCTAGAATGTGTCATCAACGCAATTTCCCAAACTGATGTTTACTAGAACCATTCCCAATGCTGTTAAAATCGCGGATAGTATAATGGTTGTTTTTGAAGATTTTTTCAAATTCATTAAAAGTTATAATTTATATCCGAATCATAACAGCTCATCGTAGTTTGAAAGAAAAAGTAACTTTTAAGACACGCATTTATATACAGCGTATTTTTTAAAGTAAATTGAGAGTATTTGTTTTCTTTTTCATTTTTGGAAGTGAGATCATTTAATGAAAAATACAACATTTAATTACTTTTTTTAGACATTTTATCAACATCTGTAAATATTGTCAAGATTAATTATTTGTTTTAAATACAAATATGAAATACTTAAATGTTAAATAATAAGCAAACACAGTTTAATAATTATGACTGTATAATTTTAAAGTCAAAATACTATATAGATCACAATAATCACAATACTTGAATACATCATTTAAAATGTTAAAAAGGTTACACTATGAATTAATAATATGCAAAAAATAGTGCTTTTCCCAGGTTCGTAGTTTATATACCTTTTTCATTTTGGCATTATATACTTATTCTTCATAAATAAAACAATATTTTCCTAGACATTATGTTTTTGTATCATTCAAAACAGTAAAGATCAAGAATGCAAAATCAATAGAATGAAAGGTCATGCAAATTACACTTCTGTTCAAAAACTTGGATTATATTTTAGAAATAAGTAAAGCAACAAGTCAGAAAATTAAAAGAATGAATAGATCAACAAAATGTCAACAAAATGTACTTAAATAAATCATATAGAACATGAAAACAATTTTGGTTGGTTAGACGTTGTACCGACGTTGGAGCCCGACGTTGGGTCGACGTTGGATTTTGGATGACGTTAGACGTCAGAACCCGACGTCGGTACAACGTCAGCATCCAACAAAATCCCAACCATTATCCAACGTAATTCCAACATTTCCGACATCAATCCAACCATTCTAATGATAGTAATTGATAATGTTCTCAGTTAAATTATTACGTCCTCTCTCGTAGATAACTGAAAATGGCTATTATTGTGGATCAATGAAAATTAATACGGGACATAAGCAATACATAAGTTTGTATAGAAATCAACATAATTGTATTGACAGTGAAATTACATGATACATTGCATAACATTATACATTAAATTTTATTATATATTTCATACACAATTAGAAGTCATGAATGACACAGTTAACGATGTATGAATAATTACACTAAGTTTGTATATAACACTTACAGATCGAAATCAGTATGTTTAGCGCCTCGTGTACACACAATAATAATTAAATAAATATAATTCCAATAAAACGGGCTCTTTAATGAGATATGACAGTCATTAACACAGGCATTAGCAGTTGTTCACAAAAAAACTATTGCTTTCTTTATTTATAAAGCAAACATATGATTACTGGTAACTGCTTGACAAATGTCTATGTTATATATTAATGTTTACAATGTGTTTACAATGTGTATTCGGCACGAATAATAGTAACATGCATTAATGCCACGTATAAACATACTTTAATTTTAAGAAAGGACTAATAATTTATTTTTAAGTCATTACTGTTATGTGTAGTACCAATGTTAATCTAATAACAAACAGAAATGAACGGTGCTACACATTTACATACACTATTCATCCAACTCTCAATTGCTTGTACAGCAGCCACTAAACATATTATTCTGTAACACGTTATTTTACAAATGGTACATGAACCTTATTCATTTTGGCATCATCTGCTCATTCACCAATCCACCAGCATGTTAACAGCACTGAAAGAAACACAGCCATAACCGAGTTTTTGTATACAACACTGACTGAAGATCAAAATCTCAACTACTTTTTATGAGCTGTGCAATTGTGCCAGTGGGCTGGAACTTTGATATAAGTCTTCAAAAAAAGCAATAACAAAATAAGACAAATAGCAAACTGATTAATCACAATCCATAGATTACAAAGAATTAGCTGATAAGGCATGTAATTGTTTGAAATGTTTCATCGAGATTTTACCAAAATAGATATTTAATATCGAAAGGGCTAGTGCGTGTCTGTTTGTTTTTTTTATAAATTATATCACATAATACATGATAAAGGGCATATTCATTTTTTAACAGACAAAAACAGAATCCTTATGTCTTATACGTACAGAAAAGTGACGATATAGTGTATGAGATGTATTACCCCCGGTGTGGGAAGGAATTCCAATGTATCTACCAGAGTGGCATGCGCTTCTATTTGGATGATTGGGGCTCAAAGGTAAGAATTCATATGTTCCTTTTTTTCACACAAATATCACGAATAGCATTTTTAGTTCTTTGCAATTGGAACACATAAACATGAAAGAAAAGACAAATTTCAGTTGATGATTAACTCTACTAGGTAATGGCACATAATTTCAAATATGTTTTACTATATTTTTTTCCTAAATATAATTAAGTCTCTATAGATTCATAAAGTCTTGAACAATTGTACAGCAGCATGTAGATAACACGTTATTGACTTTAGAACATGTTTGCAGAAATGGCAGCCGTTCCCGAAGGGGTGGTACAGCCAGGGGACGCTTCAGACAATCAGCGTTTCAAAGCATGATCGTCACACAGGTAATACTGTGTGCCTGTTTCACTTTCAATGGTATTGTAACTTGAAGTACATAACATATCCCTATGATGTTTAGATGTCCTCAAATAAATGCATATATAATAAAAACATGTCGCATGCACTTTAATAGTCAGCTCGGTTAAAATGTTTATTATTAACGTGTTTCTGTTTTAGGTTTTTAATCGATATTTGATTTCAAATGTTTGGCTAACAATGTGAAATGAAATATGTTTGACGTCTTAGAACTTTCAAACTACATTTGACTACATCTGACAGTGCATCTATTAATGGGACATAGCTTTCATAATTTTCATTTTGTGTGTGTGTGTGTTTCGTTAACATCATGTATTTGATTGCTTGTTTGTTCGTTAAATTATATGTCTCATTTAAACATCTACAATGTTTAAATGAGAAATATAGTTTAAAATTTAATTAAAATCATACATGAAAGTCTAAAATCTAAAATTTAATAAGAATCATACATGGAAGTCAATGACATGGGCATCAACTTAATAACAATGTTTACTTTGGTATTGGCTTTTTATAAATGCTTTAATGGCTCAATAAGTAATGGTACAATAATGAGACGTAACAATATCTGCTTCCCCGTATAAAAGTTCTTTTTAATATCGAATGAGAGCAGTTTTGATTTCTGTAAATTATTGAAATAAATATTGAATACACCATATTGTAAATGATAAATTTGCTTGTATCAAACTCGTATATAAATAGACTATAGAAATACACAATTTAAGGTGCGAAAACAGAAGAAATAACAATATGGCACGTTATACTATGTAAAAAAAGGCCTGCACACATATAAAAAAAACAACATCCTATCGGCATTTCAAATGAAAGTGAATAATATTGTAGTCAAGACACCTAATGAGCCGATTTCTTTTTCCGATTCTGTACATAATTATTTAATCGTTATTTCATCGAGACAGCAAGTACATATTCGCATGATGCTATTAATAATGATATGACATTTCTACTTGGTTTTGGACCTCGAATTGGTTTAATAACTTATAATAATAATAATAATAATAACAATACTAATAATAATAATAATAATAAGAAGAAGAAGAAGAAGAAGAAGAAGAAGAAAAAAAATATAATAATAATTATTATTATTATTATTATTATTATTATTATTATTATACAATATTTATACCTTTCTATAAAATGTAACATGTGTTCAAATTGCTTCACCAGTAAAACGTAACTAACACAAGCTTGCCAAAATGCATGTATGGTGATAAACGATCTTTATCAGTTTTTATCAAGAATGATGACATGAGATATTGGACTAAGTACATCTGTCAATGAGAACACCACTTTTGAAAACACTCATTTTTACCCTTTATAATTACCAAAGTTGCCGAATCTTTAAATAATGCATTTTACACAAAATACAAAGTTTGATTAAATAATATGTGCAGAAATGTGTAATGTTGTTTTTATACAAATTGTAATGTTGTTTTTATACAAATTTAACCCTGAAGATCAACAATTATGCGATGTTGTGGTATTTTACGTAAAACAAAAAAGGAAACTACTCCTGATATAAAGCTTTATGACCTGATAACACTAGTTTTAGCCATGTTCCAATTTGTTGGTACTTGTAAAGCTCATATGTACGTACATATAGCATTTACAGTATATTTAAACATATATTATATGACATAAGTTAGGTCATATAATTGTCTTCATGGAGACAATAATAAAATGCAACAATCCAAAAGATGTTCTCACATGTAATGTATTTGCTGATTTCTTAGTTCCTTCATCAGTTCGAACTGATAGTCCTCGTCAGCATACATGTTTGCTCCCGTTGTAGTTCAGGTCAATGAACGAGTTTAACTGTATGTTAATTCTCCGTTTATCATATAATATTCCAAACACAGTGTTTGCATGGGCGTGTATTAATGTATGCATAGTTATTTATACATTTTTATCTCAGAATATTTTACAACTGTCGAAAACCACATTATTATGTATGTTGGATCTTTGAACCTATGTTTATTGTCGGTGCATTCATTCCAGAAACAACTACTGATGTAAACCAAATACAGTCAAACGATTAAAACCTCAGCGAAGAAACAAGGAAACGAGATTCAAGGGCAGAGCATGTTTTACACAAACAGTCACAAGACACTGAATCTTAAACCAAAGACAAGCAAACGAGTTGATAGATTAACACTTCCACATGGCAGTCTTATACCATCGACATCATCACAGCCAACAAGTTTGCTATTACAACAAGAAAATCACAGAGTTGTTGCACCAAGGCTAACATCGCAAGGCAATTGGTGAAATGATGCGTCATTATGAAGCAAACATTTCATGTTAGGATCGCTATAATATGATTTTTCATATTGTGTTATCGAATAATGCAACATCTTTCTATATTGTTTTACATCATCATTTGTTCTATTACAAAATCGTTATTATAGTTTGTGCGAATTATTGTCATACGCAGTGGTTTTAAAATAGCCTTTATGATACATTCATAAAGTGCTTCTTTTGGTGCTTTTACGGACATTAACATTCTCGACAACCCGTAAAAAGGGAAATAAATCTGAAAAGGTAATTATTATTGAAGACAAGAGTGACACGTTGGGTGACAGTTTGAATTTATTAAAGGATGTGTTTATAAATCAATGTAAGATAGAGAATATTATGTTAGTGTTGGAAAAAGATCAAGCTTATTGTGCAAGGCTGAGAATATGGTACTTGCCGAGCGCTACAAAGATTTCGAGACGAGCATGATAAACTTGAAAATTATCCAACACTACATAATATTCTATATATCCTGTTTTCCTGTCATTTTTTGAATGAGTGCAAACTTCTGACTAAAAATTGACTTTTTATATTTGGACTTTCCATTGTTGACATCGTTGCTATCGAAAGACAGTAGACTATTTTTATTGCTCAAGCAACCTTTTATGAGGTGATTTATTTAATTGTTTTATGTTTAAAACAAGGAAATAATCCTTTGTTTCATTAATTGGTGAAAATAACACATTTGTGGTCCTTGAGCTACTGTCACTCGTGATCAACTTCCGATCTATAAATAGCGAGCGGTAAACATGATATAAAAATATCGATATTATATAGCTCAAATTTATACCTCGGGTTGTTATTCTATCGATTTACTTGTAGTAATAGAGTAGATTTAAAGATGTGTATAATTAATACTTCTGAGTTTTGATTTTGACAGATTTGTTCTGCTGAAGTACAAACCGAAAAATTTGAACTGTGGATGCATTATTATTAATGGATGAAATACATGTAACAACAAACAATAGATATCATATAAACGATATTTTTAGTAGCAATAATAAATAATGTTGCACTTATTTTGTGGTTTTATATTTAGTTTGTATTTTCCGCTTGTTGGTTGACTTACTTACTTCTAGTACGTAGTACTATCGCTGATTATTTATTAACCGACCATAACGACAAAAACACATAAGATTTAGCTTCCGTATGTATTCTGCCATCGGAACACCATCAACGACTTTTCCAATCATGCGCTCATAGGAATTCAGCAACGACATATTTGTGTGTCTGACACTTGTCATACACATAATTGTCAGCACCATTGTAATATTTCTGTTTGTGAGCTAACACACTGATAATAGAAACATTGCTCTTTATGGTCGATCGTTAGAATGCCGAACAAGTGATACGGATTCCTATTAAATCGGCTTAAGGAAATAACTCCAAATTTCACATATTTTGATTTGCACATCGTTTTGAAAAAAACTATTTTGATCAGTTATCTTTACAATTTTAAAGTATATATACCTATTGGCCACTTAGCAGCTGAAAGTGACACTCACAAAACAACAACTACTACAACCACAACAACAGTCAATCGGCATTAACCTTTACAGAAGCAGGAAGAATGTCAGATTCTGATTTTATTTACAATTAAAAAATATTGACAATATATAAATTATACTATAAAGTAATTTAGCTACTTATATCTATGTTTTATGAAAATGTATTATTTGTTTATATTGTGCATGACATTCACACAAAACGTCAACATCGATTGTGCATAGTATAGGTTATGTAATAAGCTGCACTAAACCCACTGAAACAAATATGTTTTTTGAGAATTCTGGTTATCACTATAACAAATCCCCACACACACCTTCAATAATTATATTAACAAAACACGGCATACGCCATCAATACACCACCACCCTACTCTCGCAAAGATAAATTGTATGTTATTCGTACCTTGTGGTGTGGTTGAACATGTACAAGCATTGTTCTTAAATTTTACGCCGATGGTTTTCCACAATCTATAAACAAAGAGATTCAGTATATGCAATCAACGTCATAGAAGTTGATACTATTTAGAGCTTGCTATTTCATGAAAAACCTTATCATGTGTATTTTCCTTGCACAATTTGAAGTGAATAACCTATCAATATAATATTTACTTAGACATATACGCATCCCTGGAACGGTAAGTTGGATTGCAGAACATAATTTGCATATATGCCTTAAAGGTATGGGTATAAAATGTGCCTTTTATTGTTGTAATGACTAAACGGTAATACCATGCATAAAAACATCAACATTTGTATGAAAACAGGTTCAAATATCGACATAGACTGCATATTTCATTAAATAGTAGAATTTGAATTTGCTCTCACTTTCCTTGACCCCTTATTTCCGATTTAAAAATAGCGCGGCTTTCCCCAGTGCAAACACCTGATTCAAGTGTGCGCATGCGCGACTCGACGAAACTAAACTGTCATTTGATAATCCTAAATGTAATCGGCGCTATTATAAAATTACTCGGTGGTCTGTGGCGTCTGCAGACGCTATAGATTTTAGGCTATAAAAACTGCCAAATCTGAACAAAAATTGTTCTTCAGGTACAGAAATAGCGTGTCTATTGTTTTCTTGTGTTCTATACGATTATGTAAGACATACTATGTATTTTTTGCATTTTTATTTATTTTTTTTACGATTTAATCATCTGGTGTTCAGTCGCTTAAATGATAAAATTGTTTAAATAAACACCCGAAAATTAACCATTCCCATTGCTTAATTTTTGCATTTAGACTAGGTGATATATATATAAATATTCATATAATATTGCCCTATTAGAATAATGTTCCGGAAGCTATGTTTCCAAAAATAATTGCCCCTTTGATTACTGCATCGTATCCACAAGCCGTTGCAATTTGTATTTCTGGAAACGCCTTTCGCACATTGTCTCGTAAATAATGCAATTCCGAAAATTCACCGACATTGAACATTTCTTTAACGGAACTGTTTCCAATTTCGGATAACACAGAGGACACACAGTAAACTAGTTTTTCCACAGGTTCATCAAAGAGGAGTGCAAGAACATTATAATCGACAACCAGCTTATTTCCACATAATCTTTCATGATCATTGTGTATAGATACATCGCTGGAAAATGTCGCATAACGACATCGCAATTCTGATATTAACACGTTGGATTTTTATGTGTTTCCTCTTTCTTTTTCATATCGAAGGCTCTCACCATTTCAAAAAAGTCGGCTGAGCATTTTTTGGAATCGTTGTATAATCCCGCCTCCTGTGCGAAAATAAAATAGTAAATGTATTGCGGAATGAGGTATCGACTAAAAAGAACATTGTTTCAACATTTTGCTACCGAATATAAACTTACAGTGTCAATATGTTCACCAATAGCTGTTTTAACAAGAACATGGTAGTGAAACGATTCATACCAGTCAAATTATATAAAAGTTTTTCAAATGCCTCCCTGATCATTTCCCAGCGCTGTCTCATCTAATTGCCTCCTCTATCACATTCAGTTGAAAAGCATGTGTCATCTCACGTACTGTAATGTCTACCAGTTCATCTGAAACGAAATCAACACCGAGTATTTCGATTGCATTTCTTTCAAAGCATCCTCTTGTGTAATTCTGCCGTTGACAAAACAATGGCAGAAATTATGAATTGAAAAGTACAACTTAAATCAAAGGATTTACGTAAACGTTAAAATGCATATTTTTAATATATTGACACGCAGTTAGATTATATCACAAAACGGCAAATCTGGAATGGTATGTGTACCCAATGTCTATACTCAACATACATTGTAAATAAAACATATAAATTATATATAATTATATGCCTACATATACTGTATGTTTGAGTCGCTAATTATCAGACAAACATTCCTTAAAGGTTGCACAAAACATGCATGCAGTATTGAATGGAGTTTAGGATAATATAGTTTTCCGAAAGCTTATGGGTTACTATGCTATAGAAAGCTATTAATGGCCAAAATTAGTTAGATGTTTCTTCGCTCGTTATTCATGACGCATGGCCAGTTAGTAAAATAATAACTAATGGAAATAGTAAAAACTGATTTGAGCAAAAGTCGCGCAAGTATAGGATGCAAAACTTTAAACGAATACCAGAACGTTACTAATTTAGCCAATGCAACATATACAGATAATTGATTACAATTAGTCGTACTTTTCATATATTAAGCGTCAGTATTATTATTTTACAAAGCAATGACAGTTTGCAATTTAGTAACGAGAAAGCTACACCCCAGTCGTAAAATATATATTACCTCCCACACCGCTCTAGATCGTTGTAGTTGTACTTACCTCTTTGGACGACGTTTTCATAAACTCTTCCGCATTTTCAAGCCATGAGGGAAATGTCAGTACCCAGCTGTTGCCGAAAACACTTGTAAAGCATTAAGCTTTTTCCCAGATTCGTCTTCTAACTTAGTATCGTGTCGAATGGTCTTCTGTAATTTAAAACAAATGATAATCAAGGTCATTAGTGAATAGTAGTAGTCAGCAATTCTGAATTAACACAATTGTATATGGAATGGAATATGACCTAATTTATATGAAAATCACAAGTTATGGTCAATGATAAAATAAGACCTCAGTGAAATGAAAACTATGTTACCTCTGTACTGCTAAACTGAATCCAGACATTCTTGAAGAAATAATATTGATTGTTTGAACCATATGACTTCATTTCCAAATATGTCTCTCCCGCTTCGTAGCCACACGTTTCTACATTTTTTGCATCTTCTCCGATAAGCACATAGATTGGTATTGAAATAAAATACGATTAAAACTTTGATATTTAGTTAAAACCTGTATTGTATTCGTGTAACAAAAATGCCACATCGTGGAAATCCTTAGTTTTGATATCCGTGACAGACATACACCATGCAGAAAGAATGACCAACGAAAGGAACGACTGGTATAGAGAGATACATTTACCCAAAATCAAATATTATCTTAAACTAATCTCTAAACACGATGTTTATTGAAACATAAAAACGTAGCTCATCGATATATATTTAAGATGGAAGTGCAGAGCAGTTTATTCACATTACAGTCGTTACAGTCATTACAGTCATTACAGTCAATTGATATTGAACGATTTAAGAATGTGCCTTTGTTGAAGAAATTTATCTTATTTATAACTTTATATATAACACAAAATGACAAAGAATGTATATCTCTAAAATATTCCACTATCTTAGTTTGAAAGCGTACATAGAGCGCAGGCGTAAATGATTCATTCTTGCCCTGCCAAAGTATTAAATATTTAAAGTAGTATAAAAATGTTGTGTTACCTTTCGAGCAACGAGCAGCTGTTATGTAAATCAACTTCATAGTCATTGGCTCTGATACGGAGGAAAAGGCCACAGCTGTGAATGAAGACCCGATATGAATTGCCACAACTAGAAGTGGTTTGTCTACATTTGCCACGAAAGACTGCAGTAAAAATAAGTTATGCGAATGTATAAAGTCGGTCATTCTGATTAAAAGCAAATTCGGGAAAGAAACACAAATGTGTATTCAATTTGAATCAATATTGATTTCTAGTATTTCTTTTTCTTGATATAATTTACAAATGTCGTTTCTGTCGTTTTAATGACAACTCTAGAATTTAATTTTTTCGGTGCGTTATTTAATTCGATGCATAGTTTGTTTTCATTTTCGTCATTTTTGCGAAGACTGCTGCAGTTGTATTTGTATTTTTAATAGAATGTAGACATGTTGCCTTACATTCATCATTTGATTTGACGTTTTCCTGAACACACCCGTTTACCCTTTTTACTTTCTCTTCGCATTTTTTTCATCTTTGACATATTTTTGTTCGCACACTTATTATCGATGTTCAACTCATGCTGGTCAATGACGAACTCATTACACAACATGTGATCACCACGAATGCATCACATACAGTGACATCATGCTTTCCGCCAGATAGGGACTGATCGCCGGTTTTATGTAGTTGACATTTTTGTTCGTGAATGCTGAGTGCTACAGACACAGGTTCACAACTTTAATAAGCTGAACTATCCACTTGACATGGTATGTGCCCAGACGCCCAGTTATGATTAGCATTAGCAAAACATTGGTCACAAAGTTGCAGGTTTCAATTCTCACAGAATCGAAACACGGGCTCCAGGAAGCAAAATCCACAAACGTCTGAAACAGCGGTCATGTTCGGAACTCTTCTGTACATTAAGATATCAGCTTATTCTTAAAATATCCATATTTCTATAAAAGGAACATTAAAAAAAAACACTCAAAACTGAATACTTGTTAAAATATAATGCAGTAAATAACAAAAATAGCAGCAACAATTTTCCTTATTTCATCATTTCAAATAAGTCAAAATTTATAATTATGTTAATAAGCATAACACATTTGGACAAGCTCAATGTTAATGAACGTTTATCACATCATCACACCTGTCTTGACAAAATAAACGCCATTTAATAAACTTGGCTCTATTCAGTGACTGCGAAATGAAGATAAAATACACAGTGTGGTGGAAGCATGTCTTGGTAGTTTGCAAAAGTCATGGTTAAGGTATTCGTTATTCACGTAAGATATATTTAAGTCCCCAACAACCTAGTATCCTTAACATGATGATCCACTATACAAACCATACTATTTTATGGTGAATACTAAGTTTGAAAATTGTATTGCACGTACATTAGTTGGATCCAAATTCAAAATCATTAATATTTCTTTAGCGTTTACTTCGTGTTTTACAGGTAGTTGGGTACATTTTCAACATCATCAATATTTCTTTAGAAGGTAACTTCGTAACCGTAATAACATATAATTTACAAGTATGTGTTTTGAATATAATTCATCATTGCATTATTAGGAACCGTAACAGTTTCTAGACTCAACAATATTAAAGACAAAATAATAGCACCTATTGCTATTTTAGTACCCGTTTGTGTTGATTTGTGGAGCGTGTTAGATTACATGTTAACTGGTATTACATTTCATATCATGCAGTTAAACTGCAATAGAATCAGAGAGTGCTCTTTTCATACATGTGCATTTATGCACATTAAAATTAGTTTGTTATCTTTCGATGCCGGAACATTATAAAGAACATTAATACAGACACAATGACAAATGAAGATAAACGTTCAGCAATGTAAAAACACAGTAACATATTCAAATAGTAATTTCTCGCCAGTGTAATGAGCTGCTGATGTTAATTAAACCATATAGACCTTGCTATAAATCCCGGTGAACAAGTAGTGCATTGTGTACATGTACATGTACCCAGTATTTAGGCACTTCACAGATATTCGTATTTTAAGAAATGAGGTAAAAAACCTGAAGCATTTGGACTTACAAACGCATATATACCTATTAAGAATTGCTTGAAAAATGTCCTGAACCCCCGACATCCCAATCAAAAGTCTTACACGTTTAACATTTAGCTAAAGATACTTCATGCTTCGACGCGTATATTTAAAGCGTGTAATTCTCGTAATGGATTTAGTGACAAATATTTTGGAAATTTTTAATTTTCCTATCTCAGAATAAAAATGTGTCCTATTAAGTCCGCATATCTTACATTGGTAGGTAACGACTATTTTGATAGTGTCCCCTATTATTTACACAAACACATTAGTATATAATATACTTGTACACTCCTAACGCATCACAACTTCATTGAAGCTCATTTTAGAACATACGAATACGCATGGAATGAACACGCTTGGTCACCATTCCCACTAATGTGTTTTACTGGTTAGAAAACATTTGAGAAATTGAATCCACAAATTGTTTGATATCTGCTTTTGTAACTCTTGAAATGGGTGCAGAATTCAATTGTGCTACACAGATACATCCTTCGTCAAAGTAACTTCTTCGTGCAACAAAATAATGATATAATGTACATAATTGCTTTGTTATAAAACAAAAAGTGCTCAGCCCCTGATAGTACTTATTTTTCTCAATCGAAAACACCACCAACAGATGTGGTATTAAAGCCAGACATGTTTACAGAAAATGACTTTGTTTTTGCATTTTACTGCATTCCATCAAGTTATATATATTTTAAATTACAACATATATGCATATCAATAAAAAATTCAGTTCCATACACTTTATTAGCTTGTTAAGATTGTTTTATTGAATACTGATCAATAACTTCACAGTTGAAAAAACTATTTTCACACTATTAAATAAAATAGTGAACTGTAATTGGTTTCAATAAAACATATATATTTTGTTTAACAATTATGTACTTTTTACTGAACTATATATCTTATTTCCATTTTCGTGAAATAACATTTTATTAAATAATTGAGAAGACTTAATTTTCAAAGCAGACTGCTAAAATATTCCCAAATGTGAAATTAAGAAGTGTATCCTGAACATATGCCATTTGTTTTTAATTGACAAACCTATGGTTTATCGTGATATATGCAATAAAGACAGATACAACACAAACACATTATTTTATTTTAATCAACAATACATATAATTACAGCAATATAACGTACAATGCTTGTAAATCTGTACATACATAAGGATGAACTGTATTCAAATCAATCAAATGAAGGTAACACTTATTCTTATTCCATACAACAACAAACACTGTATTTTAATGTCTCAACAATATGTTAAGTGTTGAGAAGCATTCTATTTTATTTACTATTCCCAGTTTTGTAAATACATTTTTTGAATTATTGCTTATTTTCCAGTGATGCTACACTGCTTGAAATTGGCTCACTGAAGATCAGTTTTCGCATGCTTTTCAAATGTTTATCAAAACGCTAAGTTTTATGTTACTAATCTTGTAACTTTGCGCTACTGTTTACAACTCTTTCACAATATAACAATTTTTTGGCTGCACAGACTAATATTACAGAACAATTCAGACGTCTCTATCAGATCAGTCTGTTTACGTAACAAAAACAGACAGTCAATTCTGATCTGAAAATAAACAATGCATTAAAATAATGCTATTGTCTGTATAGTTAACAATCTTATCACAGCCGCTTCGTTGTTCGCTTGTTCCTAACCCATTAATGGAATGATAGGGGCAGATACTCCAGAATATTAGCAGCAAATGAACGGTCAGTTCCTGGTCTGTCCTGTTCCGTTATGTATTGAAAATCAGGAGATAATCTCATTCAGGGTGCATCTAAAAACCAAACATAGTGAAAACTAATATTTAGTATTCAAGTTTTATGTCAATGTAGTTTTCTTTTCATACTGTATTGTAGGTCATTTTAAAACTTTGCTAGAAATCTTATAACAATTTAATCATAATAAACGATATTTTAACATTGAAACATGTAAGGTTAGTATAAGCATTTGAAACTAGATACTATTTGGTAAACTTTAATATTACGACATAAATTGATGTCAGAAATTTCATCCGAAATTTCAGCAGATGAAGTCATCCGATCTGTCCAGCCTTACAAAACATCTGAATGTAAACCTGATCAGGTGTTGTATGGCTTATCAGCTAGGGTCGGATTACTTGTAGTGTAGGTGTAGTTAGACATTGGCTGATAAAAAAGAAAACTGTGTGTGGGGGGGGGGGGGGATAGAGATAATTAGGAAATGAGGGACACTAGGAATTTGCTTAAAAAATGTTAGTTTTAAAGAGAGCCAGATCTGTAGTATTCTTACCATTGGTCTCGTTGTTAAAACTAGGAGTAACACTAGATGTAAGACAATTATTAAACGTTGTGAAATATTACCAAGAAATATGTGTGGACTATGTTAACCAGTTCGGATTTATTTTAGTGTGCATAACAAAGTGGACATATTGAAATTATTGGACAATTAGGAAATGTTAATACCATGATCAGTGATAGTTTGATAAATGGGATTTTATTCTATTGGAATACTATAACATCATGTACGATGTATCAGTGTGCTTAATTAAAATATTGTTTTAGTTTGTAAAAGAAAAGATAGTTCAAATAAATTTTGTGAATGTTGCTGGTTTCTATGTCTATGTTGCCGTCACGTAACAATTTTCTTTATATGAATGTTATTTCACAAGCTTACATTCTACTGTATTGTTAACATTTTAAACACGACGAAACAAACCAAAGATCCTCGTTTTTTATTAGTTTATCATGCAGCTCGCCGAACGGTACCGTTGAATATTCGGATTAAGGCCGCGTCGCCACGATAATTATAGTTCGAAATTATAAACCTAACACTCGTTAATCTTCGTGACAAATCGTAAGTGTGTTCGGTTGTTTGCGTTGTTTTGGACGAGTTTCTGTCATAGGAATTTATGTTGATATATATTTAAATACGAGGTAGCGAGAGTGATATTTAATGGTCGTGTGGTATAAGTGCTAGCGCCGCATGCCATCGAACCGAGTTCAATTCCGTCTAAATTCGACCTTTTTTTTAATGTTATGAGTTATTATTAAAGTATGCAGATCATGAAATATTATTTTAAAAATGTATAATATTTTATGGTGTTACTTTTATGTTTGAATTATTTTTATAATTCATGTACCAATGTTTCAATTATAATAACACACTCAATGGATAAATGGTGAAAAACTTGAGTAATAACCCGCAACAAAATGTGTAAAATAAAATGTTTATAAAATATCGATGAAGAGACTCGAACTCAAAACTTCGCAACGCAAGCGCGGCATCTTTTCCACTACACCATTCTCGTTGCACGATATCTAATCCAATACGATATCAATTAACATTATGCTACGCTGGATACCTATCGCGGTACCTATAAATAAATCCCTATTGCACACGGAATATTCATGAGTGTCAGGTTAATAATTTCGCACTATACCAAATATACAAAGCTAGTGTTTATAAACGTTTTTTTTCTTGGCAGATCAGTCTGTTAACGTACATACATGTACTTAAATCACTACAGACTATATTACGTTGATTACTTTTTAATCCTGTTCATGCGACCACTTCGATTACATTGGTATATGAACTAATAAACATAAAAACTGTGCCTCTGATAGAGCTTACAAGTGTACTTTTTAGTCGTTACGCGATAGTGTTTGAAGCGCTCTAGGGCTATTTATCCGATAGACTGTAGTTGACTATAAAGAAATATGGAGGTAAGATATGTATTTTATATAATAAACAATAATTTAATACAAACTTGTTGTTGTGAAAAAATATAATTTAATTGTCTTGATCATTATTACGATAAATTAAAGCATTATATTTTAAGGTGTACATAAACCTACACACATTCTTGAAAACATTTGCGTTGTTGTTGTTTTATTGGAATAATGAAACAATTTTTCATTAGAGATATCTATATAAATTGTGATTCTTGATTCAAATGTGGAAACACATTTATTGCACAGTTTTTTACTATTTTAGTAATGTTAAACCATATGTAAAATTAAAGTAGCACGTATCATCCAAGCCTCGTTCACCACCCTGTTTGGGGTGATAAAATCGAGTGGACTTCGTAGTGACATTTTTGGTCACCGTAAGTTACTTTAATTTTAATATTGCCGCACGGCCTCTGTATGGTTAGAGTACAGTTACCGCAAGCTGATTGCGGTCGCCGACAATTATTCGCAAGGTTGCCACAGTGCAGCAAGGTTTATGCCTAGTTTACATTTGGACAAGGAAGCGTCTACGGCGCGCGTAAACTGCCCGTACTCCTTTTTCGTGCGGCTTCCCTGAGGAAGACGTGCGATTATCGTACGATATCGTACGGATTTGCGGGCGCTGTGGCCTCTACGATTTTGTTTAACTAAAATGTATGCAATATTTTGAAAATCGTGGGCCCGTACTCCGTAAACATATCGTAAGTAGCACCGTACGACGTTCGCAGGAGTAAAGTGCGAAGCCCGTGCGATGATCGTGCTGCATTGTCGATGCACAATATACGCACGGAAGCCGCACGGCCCCTGCACGGGCTCTGTACGATGTATGTGAGAAGCTTGTGGAGACCGCACCACAGTCGCACGGAAATCCCACGCACATGGATGTATCACCGCCACGAGATAATTGATATCGACTCAACAGCGGTATAAAGAAATACATGTATATAGGGAAACAATATTTTACTCGTTATTACTTTGGTATTGTTTAAATGAATGCTTAGGTGAAATTGGTTTGATTAAATTCTATATTGTATCTATTCATTAGTATAATTTTCAAAACTTTAAATTTTAAACTTTGTTTAAGTTTGGAATAGGTTGCCATCTCAGTTTAATATTTATTTCTACTGAAAAATCGGAATTTTTGGGATAGTCTTTACACCAAATTTTCGAACGTTTGGCTTTGCTGTTCCAAAAGTATTCTTCTAAAAGCTTAGGTGCGAATGGTTTCACAAACTATCGTATGTGTATTAACCGATATATAAATTTCACGAATGTAAACAAATATTCTTTTAATCATTTTTGCGTCTGAAATTAGTTGGTGTAATAGTTATTTTGGTTTCCGTCAATCTTCGGGATTTTCCGCGACGTTTACCCGAGGATTACCAGATCAAGTGATAATATCTGGGTTCGTCTCAGGATCTTTTACGGGGTAATAAAATAAGAACCATATGCCGGTAGATCTAACTCGAAACTGATGGTTAATTAGCCGAACAGTATTTGAATACATAGCCTGTTGTTCAGCTTAACCCGTTTGAGACGGATCATATAAATCTCGGTTTTTTCCAATAAATAAGCCGCCTCAAATCGAGTTGCTCACCGTTTCGAAGTTAAGCGCTCACTTGATCCGAGCGTCAATCCGTTTGATCAGCTTAATGCTTATATAATAATATACTTGTGTGATTCAAATATATAATATTTCGGTCTAATGCTAAATATAAATTCGTTTTTGCGTCTCAAACTTAGGATAGTGTTTGTTATTAAGGCTCTAATTAAGTTATGTTTAACGCCATAGTTATTTCTCTTCGACACATTAATCTAATGTTTTCCACAGACATTGTCCTATAATAAAACTGATGACCATCATTTTCACTATATACCCAGTAGGTACATTCGGAGAATGTGGATCGTGGGCCGGCGGGTGCACCCGGGGCGCCCCCCCCCCCCACCCCATAAAACAGCCGGACCATGCATATATGGGCATTTATAACACGGTAAAAACTGGATAAGTATTCTAAATTATCATTTTAATTGATAAACTATGGACAAGGGTACATATGCCTTTATTTGTGGGTGATATTGTTTTCTTTTATTAATTTATGTTTTATATAAAACTGTCACTGAAAGATGCAATACACTGATGGCACAGGATACTATATAAAAGCCATTTATACTTTTCGAATAGATATGATTTAATGTCGAAATTGGGGTCAATCAAATGACTGCTTTCGAGTTTAAACTATTTTGTTTCAATAAATAGTTTTGTTCTCAAAAAATCTAAATCAACAAACGTTTTGTTCCATGTCCCATTATATATGTCATATAGATTTATACCTTTATAAGAAAGATATAATGTGATAATGAATAGGGGTGTCCACAATTCCTAGCGATTTCAATGCTTTTCTTCCGGCACCATATGTTAGCGAAATCGACACAAATTAGGAATCTTTAAAAAATTTCGTGTCAAAACCATGTTCGTCTGCTTGTTCGTTATTTTGTTCCGATTAAAAAACAACAACAACAGTGCATAGCACATTTGAAGACAATTAATGTGCATGACTGTGAACGTGTGAGCTATTTAAGGACATTCACTTTGAAAAAAAAGCCCATGAAATTTCGATAAATGAATAATAAATATAATTCTCGATGTGTGTGTGTTTGAATTTAGCCAACTGCGGATTTTACATGTTTAAAGATGTTCCTGATATATATAAAATTGAATATCAAATACGTTTTAAGTGGACAAGCACATAAAACAAGGGAATTTACTGCCAAAACAGGTGCATGACATACAGATGAACCAGCATGTCTTTTTCAAACACAATACGGAAAGAATTAATTTTTTAAGTGAAACAAAGTGCATTTGATGATGATGATGTATGAATGATGATGATGATGATAATGATGATGATGACGATGATGATGATGATAATGATGATGATGATGATATGCACATATTATTCAACATTGCATATCTTTGATACGGATCCACAGACCCAGACAGACAAAATAATCAAAAGTTTATTCCTCCCCCCCCCCTTAACCCGATATCCTGAAACCGCCCCTGGCGGCTGTCTAGTTTTCACATCTGTTAACGTCTGTTGACGTATTAATTAGTGGCGTACGTTTTACAATGGACC
>CM051034.1:51247370-51307370 GCA_027627225.1 Congeria kusceri
CTTCAACATGTTTGTATGGCCATTACATCTCAACACAAGCAGCAAATGGCCACGAACACAGAAGTTATATCCCTTTAAATGTGAAAATTAATGTAAACATGAATTTGTTGCAAGACGGAGGCTTCATTGACAACCAGTCTGGACCAGACTTGCACAATATGTATATGACCATCAAATCTAAGGCAAATTTCAATACAGAATGATTAAACGGCAACACACTACTTTTTGAAACAAGCCGGCAAACATGACATGACCTTTGCACAGCGGTCGCCATTATCTTTCAGAACTGCAGCATTTACATTATTCCTTCAAACTTGCCTGCGAAAAGGTGGATACCAGGGTAGAGAAAATATATCCAGATCCTTACTATGTATAAGAGTAAATCAGTAAGACAAATTATTTAAGAACATTATGGTACATTCTCACAAGCCTTTCACAACAGTAAGGCTTTCATCTTTGCAAGTACTCAAGTGAGCGGGCTATCATGGCCTTCTTGTATATATTGTATTACCCGTAACGGTTGAAAGCAAACAACAACATTGGAAAACAATGTCGGGTCTCGGAAAAAACGACAGGCTATAATCGCCATAGCGGCTAAGTGAATTACGGATTTGCAATAGCGCAAACAATTCGAGATTATTCTTCCATATGGATTTCCAAATAACTCAAGTGCGGCATCCGTGCGGTCTCCGTACGGACTTGCCCTCACATGCCCCCGAAAGTCAGTACAAAACATCGCATGGAGACCGTATACAAATACAATGTGAACGCATACGCCGTAGCACTTAGCCACCTACGATGCCTAAAAAATCGTACTGAAAATCGTATTTGAAATATTCGTACGGCGACCGAGACAAATGTAAATAAGGCATTATATAAAACAAACAAAATATATTTTTCTTGTAAACAAATCATATTTTTTGGAATTAATTGGATTTGCGATGTAAACATTTCGCGCACTTGCGAGTGCAGATATATTCGCACGGTCTTTAAATCGCGTAACTCTGTTGTAACTATTCAGTTTGGTCCTCGTTCAATCGATAAATCAGTGGAGGGTAATGATTTGTCACATAAATTGTTTATGATTGTTATTAAAAACATGTGTGCATTATTTTTATGCTTTCGACACATTTTTAGGTCAAACAGGGAAGCCAAACATTAAAAAATGCATTGTATCAAGGTCAACTCCAAATGGCCAGAAACTTAGAATTGGCTTATTTGACAGCGTTGGAAGATCCAGAAATAGAAAGCGAGGTTTTGATGAAAAGTCATATATTTATGTTTTTTATTATAATATACATTTACTAATCAAAACACACTATTTGCTGCAATGCATCGCGTTGGAATGCTTCGGTACATGTCCTATGAAACGTCTAGTAACATGTTTAAGTTAATACTATACATTAAAAAAAAACTTTGTTTTTAAATTAAAATAGCTTCGTTCGATATCCAGAGAAGCATTAGATGTTCTTCGAACAACATACAGTATGATGAAAACGATGGAAACGACGGCAAAGCATGTGGTAGAAACAATGCTGCCCATTATTCGGGATGGCGTAGACTGGAAAGTATGCTGTTAATGCTTTTCAAAGAATTACATTTCCAGAAATAAAACTGAAAGTTGAACTCATCTTGGATAGCATCACTAAATTATATTATATATCTATAGGATCCGAAACTTATCAGCAATGCCTGTGAGCGGACAAAATCATATGGTGCTACAATGATAGATGAAACAAAGAAAGTACAAAAACGGTACTAAAGTAAACGTTATGAACATAAATTACGTACTGGTATGGTTCTAACATCTTGCTTGTAATATTTAAATAAAATTTGGTGACATTTTTATTTTGAGTGAAATATAGTTTTAGTTACTTAAGTAACGAACTTAAATAAAATAAATAATAACGTACCGGTATTTTATGAGATTAGTTACTAACAATTTCCTGTTTTGTTTAAACTAAATGGCAATACTGGTAATATTTGAATAACAGTGTGTTGTTTGTAAATATCTTTTCACACAGTGATAAAGAATTTGTCGATAAGATACAGCAACGGGTTGGATCGGTAAAACTAAACGAGTTTAAAGAAGAAGATCGAAGCGAAGAAAAGAAACGTGCAGTTAAAGCTGCTACCAACGACCTTGAAGCAAACAAACATGAATTACAGAACGAGCTTACTAAAATAGGTTGCGTCTAAATAGATTTTATCTTTCAAAGGCTATTAACTTGAAAAATAATCACTTGAATCAATTAACAAAACCCGTAATAATTCAAAGCAGAAAAAAGACGGGCAGACAAAGTGCTGTGAGCAACTTTGGTAGATAACTGTTTTAAATACTCTACTATCTAAAAAATAATCACCTTTAGAGCTTAACAATTTATTTCAACAATTTAAACAAAAAACTAGTATGTATGTCACATGGTGATGTTAAGGTCAAAATAAATCAAATGTATTAAATTTTATAGAGGCCGCTACAAACAGAAGGACTGATTACATCAGAGAACCAACTTTTCTGGACGGATTTGTAGGGGCCGCATCGCTTGTGGCAATATTCGCAACTAATCCCGTAGTTGGAGGGATGGCAGCCTTGACGTATTTTACTGGCAGATCCGTTGTTGCACTGATTCACACAATGGCAGTGGGTGATAGTGTGAGTAAACATAATATTATATGTCGCACAAGCTTATGCGTTAGCAATGCGAAATACAACCAATTGTACTTGTATCTCTACTTACTACCATTCTACTTCATGGTCATGTAACGCACTGGTGGTAAGTCCTCCACGGCGACTTAAAATGTCCGTGAACGTGTGTCATTTGTCGTTTGAAAAATGTTGTTAAGTCACTTATCGTCTAAGACAACACAAAACTCAATGTATGTTCCTTTGATAATATAGCGTCAGATTACAATCTTGCTGAAAACCGATTACTACGGAAGATTGTATAATATTGTCAGCATTAATCACGATTTGTTCTTTAAAATGAATGACATAGTGTCCTCCTTTAATAAGTTTTATTAAATATATATTGAATGATGTGTACTTAAAAGATATTAGTTTTATGAATTTTTGTTTAAAACAAAGTACAGTATCATAATCAATCTTAATAAATTGCAGCCATCGGCTTCAAGCACTGAAAAGCTGGATCGTTTGGATCGTTTGAAAGACTCCATACAGAAGCGTAAGGTCGAGGCTGAAAAGCAAATGGATATACAGTTTGAAACCCGTAAAAGTAAGTATGTTCATTTAATAAGATTTTGTTAGTTTATGTTGTACGTTCTTAACATTTAATCGCACTTTAACAGTAACTTAGGTTACTTAATCACGTTGTCATATTTTGATTTAGAAAGGTGGCCATATGATTCGGATTTGCGACACCCATCAAGCGAAAATACATATATTTCAGATACGGGAGTACAACATAAACTGCGTAATTATTTAGCTTTTTTTTTCTCAATACAGATTAATCATATACAAAGTCTAAGTGTGTCTGCACTTTAAATTCTCTCGTTTCATATAGATGAGTTGGAATGTCTACAACAAGCCTTGAAATATGCACAATCTCTGGATGGTAGTCTCACAGCCATGCACACTTTCTGGAAAAATATGGAAGAATCTCTAAAGCGGATCACAGATGACTTATCTGCAAACGAAAGCTATCTGTCCAAGTTGGAAGACGGTAGATATAGTGAAAGGCTTAAAACTTGCTGTGACAAAGCTGAAAAGGTAACTAACAAAAATGTAGTACTTAAATAAGCAATATGAATTTAGGTAGTAATCAGATAGCAGCAACATTATTGAGCACTTATGATATAACTGTATCTTAATTAACGTACTAATATTTCGATGATATTACCGATTATAAAGCATACCACGTAATCAATGTGTAATATATAAAAATATGAGGTGTAGTGACCAATAACCAGGAAGAAAGATTTCTTTAATGGGTATATACCCTCATATTATCAATCAATTATATTAAAGAACAATGTTTGTAAACCATGCAAAGTAGTGCACATTTACGTTATTTATACATTTATTTATCTTTTCATAGCAATGGATGACGATCATTGAAATCTGCTCCACTTACAACGATATGTATGAACAGGAGTCGATGTACAGATTTCTGTCAATTAACCGTTCCGCGATGAGTAGGATTGACTTAGAAAAAAGAATGAAGGAGTTGAAAGATGCGTTAACCGAGTAAGAATGAAGGAGTTGAGAGATGCGTTAACTGAGTAAGAATGAAGGAGTTGAGAGATGCGTTAAATGAGTAAGAATGAAGGAGTTGAGAGATGCGTTAACTGAGTAAGAATGAAGGAGTTGAGAGATGCGTTAACTGAGTAAGAATGAAGGAGTTGAGAGATGCGTTAACTGAGTGAGAATGAAGGAGTTGAGAGATGCGTTAACTGAGTAAGAATGAAGGAGTTGAGAGATGCGTTAACTGAGTAAGAATGAAGGAGTTGAGAGATGCGTTAACTGAGTGAGAATGAGCACACTGTATAATGTGCAATTTTGTTAATGTGGACTTTTTTGTTTTATTTTTATTGTAAATTGACACATCTATGTGTTTTATTTTTCTTTCTATAGCTACGTTCTCTTGATTTTAACTGTTTTTCATGGTCGCGGCAAATAATAAATGCATGTAGATAAGTAACAAACACGTTTCTCAATTATAGATTGGTAGTGCAACAAGTAAATGTCAAGACAAAGTGTAGATATACAGTGAAATGAGTTTGGATTGCACAATTATTATGTTTTTCAGTATTTAATCAAACACCTGTGTGCATGTGTATTTGTGTATATTTTTTGGTCATATGACCGTTCTTTCATTATGTGTACGTCACACAGTATGGTAACGTATTTTTAGCTGTGTTATTTTATGCACATGTATTCAAGGAAGTGTATCGATAGTGTGAAAAATAGTGTAAACAGTTTAGCTGTCAATAACCACATCGCAACTGTTCCATACCATATGGCGGTAGATTAACTACTATAATTCTGATAGGCGGTGAGTGGTTTATGCCTGTGCTATGTTTTATGTTTATCCTACCACCAAATGATTTTATAGAAGGAAACTTTACCTGTCGGTTAAACTTTTGCTTCATTTGACAGGCAAGTTTCCCTTATCTGACCCCCTAATGTATATACTTTTGACGGGATACTTTTTTCCAGGAATGTGAGTGACGTCACAAACAAAGTATTGTAAAGGTCAAGAAATGGGACGAAATTTTACAGTTAATATACTGATGAAAATAAGAAACCAAACAGTCAATAATTACTTTTAATGCCAAACAATGCACACAATGCAACTACATGTTCATCTTTGTTCACATAAGTTTACATAACTAAATATACTACAAGGCATTTGATATCTGAACATATAATTGCGCTATCATTATAACACATATCTTAATACAGAATACACTATATGGAACATGTACAATATCAGCGTGAGGTATTCATTACATGATCTCAAGTTCATAGTTTTTGTCACAAGTTGTGAGTATTTTAACAAACCAAAGATTAAAACAGTACATGAATAAAATGAGATAACATTTAGATTACAAATTAGAGTACAAATTAGATCTATAGTAGTCTTGAAATTTTATAAATTTCATATAGGCCTGTTATGAAGATCAAATTTGGAAACAACAATTATAGAAATAAATACTAGAACCTTACCGTCATGAACATTTTGATTGTTTACCTAACACATACAACAGGTGAAAACATTGATGTATTTTTTCTAACGAGATCTAATATCAATAGTGTTATTTCTTTTGGGCTTACTTATAGATGACTGGTCTATATAATTAAAAACATATGTAATAATATCCGTATTGTTTACATTTAACATGACTTGATGTTGTTTTTGTGTGTTTTTTAACATGAAAAATATGAAAACATGGTTTACAAATACATTGCAAAGTGATGGCAGTAAATTCAGAATACTCCAGCAGAGCATAAGCCATTTATAAATTAAATAAAAAGAGAATACAAGCAATTAAAACTCAAAACAAATTAAATCAAAGGAACTGATCAGCAGCACATGGTATTTAGTCTAGTGTGTTGACACTGCCACTGGATACAGGCTTCAAAATTTCAGATTTTAAATTTTTGTTGTACTGTTACCAGTTTGTAAGCAGTTATTCCAGTCATAGAATGTGGAAACTTTTGTTAATTCTGCAATAAAACAATATTGCCACGTAAATCCTGAGTACACTATGCATAACACAACACTTTATGACAAGTTCTTTAAAACACATGTGTCTATTTGACAAACATCACTCATCAGCTGTTGCCCACCCATAATCAGACTGTGACACCGCACGTTAACACGCTAAACGCTTCAACGATTATACCTCGCAGTATCTTCATATATATGTTGGTCATCCATTGTTTAACAACACATAATAATCAGAGCGATATCATACGATAATGTGTGCTTTCAATTTTTTTTTAAGTCAACATCTCTGCGAAGATCAATCCCGCATGTCCAATTTTCGAAAGTTAAAATCGCGAGCCATATTGGTATTTTGTTGCTAGCCATTTTGTTCGAAACACTGAATTTTATTTGAATAACACATTCGTTTAGCTAATGTAGTCTGTAGCATTTGACATGTTGATTAAATTTGAACCGAAGCATTTCGCGATATTTAATCTAGTTACGCCTTGTTTTGTGTGGAATTGTTCTGGACTATTATAAGTCGCGGAAACACTCACGATATATTCTTTATTACTACGCAAGGTTAAAATTAAGTAAATTAAAGCACTTTTTGACTCTTGATATTAAACATTAATATTATGTGTTTTAAATGAACACCTGAACTATTCAAAATATGGTAGGAAAACTAGAATATTAGGTTAGTGTCTTTGTGTACTTGAGTTTTTTTGACTCGTCACCGAAAGCTTTACACGGCTCGGCAAGCCTCGTCGTATACATCTTTCTTCAACTCGTCGGATCAATTGAAGTACACAAAGACACTAACCTTGTATTCACTATGTTCACGCCGGTTGTTTATTTGATGTTTGGTACTTAATTGTTGATTGATATGTTATGATTTATGTATTATATCATGTGTGGAATGAATGAACAGTATACATTTAAGTACGACGGTCATCCCAAAATAGCGTATAATTGATATCTAGCTATTGCATTAGTACAACAATACTTAAAATCATGTTTGTTTTACTTACAGCAATGCATCTTTTAACATATTATGTGAGTACCTTCAAAAACAATGAAGTTAAATAATTTGTTGGAACATAATATGCAGCAGTGTGGCCCACAACGTCTGTATAAATCACGTCTTTACGTCACACGCTTATTAATTCTCAACACAATGCCCATGGTACTGGATGCATTTGTTGTTCTGCTTGATCTCTTGCGTGAGAACACACGAATAATAAATAGAGGATATTTGTTTGTTTCCGGTGTGATAACGCGTGCAATTATCACCGGAAAGGGAGACAATTAATATTTTCACGAGTGCTTGCTCCACATGTTTCCATCTCAATACGTTACCATCCGATTGACATGATTGTTCAATATAATAGGTACCGGTATGTCTTTTGTCACTAGGCTGTCCGTCTATCCAGTTGAAAACCCCCTTTTTCGCTTGTAAATTAATGTCAATCTTATTTTGATATGTATATGGTGATTTGATATCATGTATAGTTTGTCTAGGTATCATTCTGTTCTCAACACAGTATTGTATTACCAATCTGTGTTCCGGTGCAATCTTTTGACGTCAAGATTTCATGCCAAATGCTGATAAAATTCCGCTATAGAAACTGTTATAGTAACGTCATTGCAATGAAACGTCACTTACTGACACACCAACGTTGTTTTTTCTATGGTAATTTATTTTTCAAAACAAAATGGTCTGTATAAAGGATCCAGATTGCATTTTATTTACACTGCCATTATACATTTTACGAAATTAAACAGTGTGGGCCGCAAAGTTTTTCATAACAGATGAACTTCAAATATTTTTCATAGAAATATATGATTAAAAGGGACTCAAATTCATTCTACAGATGTAAAAGATACAGGTATTACATGTACACATGCTCAAACAAATAACATCATATTATGCAGTATTTTACAAATTATACGATATTTTGGGACAACCCTTGTATATGTTTCGGACTTCTCTCTAGCTTTTCACTACATCAGAAATTGCGAGATGCAATTGTGTTATTTTAGAATGTACATGTAAATAAATGCCTAAAAACAATTGAATTTGTTTCGAAAATCTGAAACATCAGAACCATGACATCGACCATCTCATGCACACCTTTTTCAAAATCGCGTCTGTTTTGCAAATTCTGAACTGTATACAGTGAATATCGTTTAAAGCCATCGGAACGATACCAATTAATGTAGTTTTAGGATATTCAAGACATATATTGTTATCAGTTTGCTTTAGTAATTTAAGCTTAACTGGCTGAAGACTAGCGGGTATCTTATGCCATGGTGGTTTGTTTGTCATGCGGGGATGCGTAAACTTCATATTTGATGAAACTTTACCGAAATGTTCCATGGGTGGTTGTCTGCCAAAGTTGCTCGACTGATTCCGGTCCACTGCAGCAGATGGCCATCAGAGCTACAAATCACAAAGTTTTTAGACAACATCTCGTAGACCCTCTGGGTAGATTTTGACATTTATTTCACAGATATGATCCTTGGGTGGTTCTCTACCAAAGTTGCTCAAATAGTTTTGGTCCGTTGAAAAACATGCCCGCTACGGGTCGGGCCATAATCTTAATATTGCTATATTGACAACTTTGATAATCTCATTACCAAAGATGTTCAAATGGCTCCAGTCCGTTGAAACAAAAAACATGGCCGCCATAGGGAGAAGGTATTTTGTGGCTTATTGAAAACTTTGAAAATCTTGAAAGAAGCCCCTGATTGTTTTTTTTAATATTTTTTATAGAAATGCTCCTTGGGTGGGTCTCTATTAAAGTTCTTTAAATTGTAATGACTTGTTTCTTTTTATATGTCTCATCAAGAACCTTAAACTTCTGACAGACACTCCTTACTTAATAATCTAGTAAAGAAATACAGGTAATCTCGTGCAAATGAAATAATGTGTGTTCCCCATCCCGTGACCCATGCTTATTAAGGGTGAATAGGTAGGAAATTTGTTTTTAATATTTGTTAATGCTTTTTACATTATAACCTATTATAATGTTGACAAAACGGAAAAAAAGAAAATAATTGGGTTCATTTCTTCTTTTGCTTGATTTTCTCTTTAATGTTCATAGGTTACAATATACTAATTTCAATCGATATTTGTCCTAATGATATCTCGGCCGAGTTCGAATCTGGGTCATGTGGGGTCAAAAACTAGGTCACTAGGTCAGATTGAAAAAAAGCTTGTTAACACTCTAGAAGTCACATTTTTTCCCCAATATTCATGAAACTTGATCGGAACATTTATCCCAACGATATCTCAATCGACTTCGAATCTGGGTCATGTGAGGTCAAAAACTAGGTCACTAGGTCATATTGAAGGAAAAGATTGTTAACACTCTAGAAGTCACCATTTTTGCCCAAACTTCATGAAACTTGGTCAACACATTTGTCCCAATGATATCTCGACCGAGTTTGGATCTGGGTCATTTTAGGTCAAAAACTAGGTCACTAGATCAAATTGAAGAAAAGCTTGTTAACACTCTAGAAGTCGCATTTTTGCCCAATCTTCATGAAACTTGGTCAGAACATTTGTCTTAATGGTATCTCGACCGATTTTGAATCTGGGTTATGTGGGGTCAAAAGCTTTGTCACTAGGTCAAATTGAAGAAACATATTGTAAACACTCTAGAAGTTACATTATTTGCACAATCTTCATGAAACTTGGAAAGAACATTTGTCCAAATGGTAACTCGGCCGAGTTCGAATCTGGGTCATGTGGAGTCAAAAACTAGGTCACTAGGTCAAACTGAAGAAAAAGCTTCAATTTCAATATGTACTTCAAGATTTTGAATGTCTGTTGTCACTTAAATTTTTCAAACCATGATGATTAATGCCGCATTTCCATCAGTCCGTATCAGCATATCCATATCCGTATAAAAATCTAACACATGGAAAATTGTTCGACTAATTAAACTCAGGTGAGCGACCCAGGTCCATTTGACCCTCTTGTTTTTCTTATTTGTCAAGAAATATAGAATCACAATTACAACTACCTTCAAACAACAACAAAAAGCTTTTGTTGAAGGAAATATTAACGCTTGTGACGAAATATAACAGATTTATAACCCATATTTTGACGCAAATAAATTAACATATTTTTGAGTTCACTTAAAAATAATGTGCATAAGGGCGATTTTACGGGTAGGTAGCGGGAGGGGAAACAACAAAATTTCATTTTACTTCATAGCTGTGTGAACGATGTTAATACTTTTATTAAATCGCAGATAACATAGACTATATTTAAAGGATAAAAATGTGTTTTAGTGATTATGTATTTAATATGTAATATATATTGAAAACAAACGATGCACCTGTAGATCTATTTATTTATATTAAGTGTGAATAAGATTTATTATAATCAATTTACAGAAACGTCGTTTTTATTAACGTCAAACGTGTTCTTAATACTGAAGTGTCAGTTCACTGCCAAATAGATGCAAATGTAACAGGTGTAACAGAGAATTTGAATTAACAAACAGCAATGTATTTTGGTTTGAACAAGGAACTAAAGCCAGAACAAGGCCAGTGTATGACACGTGTATTGCAAAACTATGATATTATGGCCGCGTAACTATTGGGTATGGCAAAAGTAGGAAAATCAGACGGTGTGATAATATTAGGAATTCGTATATAATATGAAAAGTGTATGAAAACGCAGACGATATGAAAAACAAGCAAAGCGCTGAAGGCACCGCAGTTGTTCGCTATTGCGTAGAATCGGACTCAATTCAAACTTTTCAAATGTTTATAACAACACAAGTTTAAATTTAACAGAACAGATTCGAACGGTTATTTGAGGATCTGTTTACAGAATCGAATATTAGAAATTAAGAATAAAATCAATGACTGTTATAACATTCGTTTGTACTAGTTGTTATTGAAAATGTTCGTGCACTGTTCAATATCATAGCGTCCGATGGATCTTATGGACTCGTCCAAATAAATTAGTATGATAGGCATTAAGACCCGTTATTGTATGAAGTCAACTGAGTGACCTTATTATAACTTAAAATTAAAACCCCGACTCGTTATCATGGACAATCTGGGCAATTAGAGAGGTATGCCATATCATATGTCACCTTAACAGTGGTTATAAACGTATAATTGTTGTTTTGGTAAAATATGATAGTTGCACTAATAGCTTGTTCAGTGTACTTAGTGAAGAAGATAAAAATCACTGAATTTAAATTCATGTTAAGGATCCAGGACCAGCAAACATGACGTGGTATACATAAGAATATATTCTTTCCAAAAAGTCAAACTTTAAGCGTACATATGCATATAACTTCATTTAATTGAATCCTACATTCCTTGTTATACTATAATATTTGTGTCAACATTATAAATACATCTTAAACAGAGACATTGCAGGGCGATTTATAATCTTCAAAATGCAGCGTTAAAATAGATATTGCCACGTAATAAAATTAGATTTTAAAATATATATCGCCAATGTGTAGATAGGTTTGTTGTTGTTCTCTTAATAATGCAGTTTTAAATTGTATCTTTTGTCAAATGTGCAGCTAATGAAATGAGGTCCATTGTAAAACGTACGCCACTAATTAAAACGTGTGAAAAAATGTCATCTAGACATACAATGTACAAATAAAATACGTAAGGCCTGTCAAAACAACTTTCAATTGAAAATGAAAAATATTATTGGGCAAGAAAACTGATAAACCAAAGTCTTTGTCCATTGTATATTATCGTAGTCTTTCTTTGGGCTACACACATAATTTTCTAACTTTTAACGACATTCAGACATTCTGTCATTCAATTTTCATCACAAAAACAGTATTCAAATGTACCTAATGGGTATATTGTGAACAACGATGGTTATCAGTTTTAGTACCGGGCAATCTCTATGGAAGACAGTAGATTAATTTTTCCAAGAGAAATAACTATGGCGTTAAACAAAACTAAATTTAAACCTTTACTGTTTTAAAATGCTTTCAGGAACTTACTCATATAATATTATATTTTAGAAATGCTTTTTTGACAATTAATAAAGCATCTGGAGTAGCAAATCCTTATATTGTATGGACCAAAGAATATATAAATAAAAGTAGATGAGAGAAATCTTCTGTCTGTCGTAGCGATCGAAACCCAACCGCCGGAGTGAGAGTCTCACGCGTTAACCACTCGGCCATATAGACTTTTCCCGAATCCAGTGTACTTTTCTGATTACGCTTACTGGAGTGTAACCGACCGCTATTGCTAGTTCCTGTACTGCGTAAATACCGACAAACTGTGAATTCCGTTGTGTTCTTTATTATTATTATAATTACGACAAAGTGAATGATACAATACGTATTAAACTAATAAATCATGTCCCACTCAACAAATAACCTTCACATGAGTCGGCGATAACGAGACAAACAGGTTAGGATTAGAATATCTGTTTCTTCACGGCTCTGTTCGTGACCCATTTTGTTCGTTTCATTTCATGGTAAAATGTAAAGTTATACATTTTTAAATATACCACACATAAACGCATTAACTTACATCGACAAAAAGCGAGATGAATATGTTAGGATTATAATATGATTCTATTTGGCTCGTGACCCTATTAAACCATTTTGGCTCAATGACTTCGAACGCTGCATATTGTACTATTTCCTTCCGCGATGTTCTCAAAATTTCAACCTTAAGTGAAAACACGACTATTTTATGTTTGTTTTAAACATAGTATCTTTTAATCACCTTCTTGATCAAAACGAGGGATGCATTTGAGAAACCTTCATGATATTCAAAACGGCACATCTTACTTTAGCGTAATAATACATGCGTTAAAATCAGAATGATTCCGATCATCGGATTTCAGAAGCGGTACATAAAACTAAAATCGTAAAGTTCAGACGCTATGAAATAGTTGGAAAACGCACACTCAAAGCAAAACTAGATATACTTTTAGCAGGAATACGTAGATGACCCTTTTATTGTAGACAGTAAGGTGTTTAATTGATTGTTTATTTTAGATTTACTTTGAGATTGTTTATGAAATTATTGAAATAAATATCATTTGTGTGTTTGATTCAAATTTAAATTTTCAACAGATGCATTAACTTTTGACGCTTTTTCTTTCCAAATATGAGACGAGAAAATGTGTTGTTCACTCAAAGTACTTTATTATTACAGAAATGCATCGTGCTGTATTAGTTTTTATTAGAATTACAAGTTATTCAGTACACATTATTAAGAAATAAATCCTCAATAACTATATTAAATATATAGCATTTAAACCACTCGATGTTAAAAATGTTGTAAATGTAATAGGTTATAAAACAATATTCATTAATTGTTTATAAATATAATACTATATTTACAGGTATAAGGAAACCTATCAACGTTTTAGCAACAAATGTAATTTATTTTTGAAAACCGCATCCCGTCTGCGTTTTTCTGTCTTTATGGATACAGTCTACGTTTGTCGGCTGCATTTTTATTAGTGCTGTTCTGGGAACCATATAGAAAATAGCCCCAATCCCAACACGCTTAGAGCGACAATATACAGGTCATTCGTTTTGACCCCGTGACCAGTGTGTACACAATGGTATATAGGTATTTTTTCCAATAAATTTTTCTTATCGTTGAGAGCGATGTATCCAGCGTACAAGTAAATTGTTATTATTATTATTATTATTATTATTATTATTATTTCCATCTCTGAAGTAAGCAAAACTGATATTAATAACATATGGTGTAGACAGATCTAAGTGAACGACACGTAAAAACATGATAGTATGGACAAAGTATACGCTGAGAGGAAAAACAAATATATCGCCTAAATCCTATATATGTGAATATACATTTACTTACATTATATCTTGATTAAACAAATAATAACTCATTTAACATATATACTACGTAAATGAATAATTCTCAATAAAGTACTAGTCAGCAATTAAGATTATGATATAATAACGTAGAGTATATTATATTAACCAGCACGTACATTTACACGTCGCCTCAATGTTACGACCAATGGTTAGGATACCAATTGTTCCGTTTCATCACCTTACATATACGTTTGAAATACTCAGGCATAGTTTTCTTTTCTAGAAACTAATATTCAACTCATTTCCTGAAAGGTACTCGAATCAGTATTGATCATATCGCCAATCGACCAAAACAGAATATCGTATAAATCCTTGGTTTCTTTCTCAGCGTACTGAATATTTCTTTTGAGCTCTTCGATGAACCGACAACATTCCTGTGTAATAAAATTGAAAATATTTAAGTAATTTACACATATTTAAATATATACATTTCTCATACAACAAATTAGTAACTCATATATTCTATTAGATGTTTAAAGCATTTTACCTTGTCGTAGCCATTGAAACGATCCTTTAACACTGTGCGACCTTTCTCTTCTTCCATCATCTTTTTGAAGCTGTCTTCATTTCCATATTTTTGTGTTAGCATTTGTAATTCATTTTTCATGCTTTCCCAAACCCGCTCCACGTCTTTTAATTTGCTAATTATGTCTCCAATTTGTTCCGTTGCTTTCATAAAGTAGCCGATTTCTGCCTCTTTTTGCCATAAATGTAAATCAATACAATATATAAAATCTGTTTGTAGGAATTATTACATATTGAAATGACTAAATTGTGTCTGAGCAATCCTAATTCAATATATATATTGATACCACCTACCTTTCTTTTCAAGCAATTTATCCGAACACGCCTGTCTGTCTGAAAGCACTTCTCTTTTTTCATTTATTTTGCGATTTACTTCATCTTTGACCAGCAAGTGATTTGTTGGTTTATCTTCCTATATATATAAAATGTTAAAATGTTAAAATTTATTGGATGATTGATTGTGAGAGTAAAGAAATGAGAAACATATTTAGGGACACAGATAATTGGTTTTATCGCCCGAGCAAAGCTGCATATTATAAAGAAACACTGTTTCTATATATTCTTCAACTGGGACAATATTTGATCTTTACCTATAATTTAAATTACCAATGTGCTGGACGTCTTTGCGGAAAAAATAAAGCAATCGACTTACACATAACAGTGCAATTACAAGATATCTTTATGTAGACAAATGGTACCAAATAACTAAATATCTAACACAAAGCAGTACAAGACTTACATTTTTAGATGCAATTGCCCCACATACGGAACTGCAAATCTGTTCACCTTTTTGGTATACCCATTGAAAGATAACAAATAATAGCATGAATTGTCTGGCAAAGTGTAGTAATAAGGTACCTATTTTTGCGAGTGACAGACTTTTGTCAGTGTTTGTGTTTGTTTTTATTTCGCCAGACATAGCAAATAAGGTGCCTTTCTCAAGCTCAATGCTTTCATTTTGATCTTCAACGGGTTCCGAAATTCTTTCCAGATTTTGTTTTTCCGCCTCCAGTTCTTTTGATTCTTTAGCTTCCTTGATTTGTATCTCGGTCCTTAATTGTTCATTATATTGTTTTAATGACAGGCATTGCTCTTTTAGTCTCTTTTCAACTTCCATGTATCTGTAAAATTACAATTATGAAACGAATATTACAGTAAATAAAATATTGACATTTTTGGTTAAAACAGAACATACAAAACATTATACTACATACAATAAATTACTTCAAATATTATATTACAATAACCAGTCGATATTTTGCCAATATTTGGGATACGCAATAACTTAGCATATATATATTGTGAACTAAAAAGGTTTTACCTAGTTCTTGTGGTTTTGGTCTCATCTTTCAATGCCTCTGTTTTCGTAATTACTCGACCAAAAGCTTCTCCCAGAAGATTTCTATCCTAACAGTAAATGCATAATAAATATGAGGCGTGTCGTGGGAAACCCTAACTTAATGCATGTGCGTAAAGTGTCGTCCCAGATTAGCCTGTGCAGTCCGCATAGGTTAATCCGGGACGACATTTTCCGCCTACAGTGGTAGAAGAGACTACCTTGAAACAGAAAATACCATACAAGCGGACTGCACAGGCTAATCAGGGACAACACCTTACGCATATTCATTAAGCCCGGTTTTCCCACGACACGCCTTATATACAGAAAACCTCGTTTTAGTAAACAGTGTGCATAATACGTATTACTGCTTCATTAAAGAAACTGGAGATTAGTCAGATAGTGGAACGTGCTTGTACAAATGGTATTCATGTTATTTGAAACACATCTAACACTCGTAAAACGTTCAACTGTTTGTGTTTTTGGAGGGATACGTACTTGAAAATCAATAGCATCAAGCGCCATAGGAATCAGCGTTTCCTTCAAGAAAGAAAGTGTTGATTCAAACGTCCGCATCATATCACACGTTGTAAAATGTGCCTTTCGAGCGTCATTAACCAGCATGTGGACCTTGAAATTAGAAAATTAAAAAACATCTTCTAAACCTGCAACGAGTACACAAACTACATGTTACTTAAAAGTGCAAGATATAGTAAGTTATATGACGGAAATTTTAACGTACATCGTGGAATACTTTCGGATGATCAACGATTGCTTTGTAGGCATTGTTCATAAACACGGCGACAACACGTTGGCTTTTTGCCAGTTCGTCCAACTTTAAATGGTTTAAATGTTGATCATGATCCTCTTGGTTCTGAAATATAATTCATGTTTGTAGATTTGATTGTAAAATCATATGGCATTTCATGAATGGACATTTACGAATAGTTCTTGAAATGGAAAAGACTATAATGATTGCAATTAGATCTATGTCAAAAGTTTATGTTATTCCTGTCAATCACACTATTTGAACGGAACACAAGTTAATGTATTAAACATGCACAATTGGTTTTCATTAGCGAATACTGCATGATGCTGTTCTGGTTTCATTTAAACACCATAATGATAAAGAAAACCGGAACGTTTTCGTGAAATAATTTATCGAAATCATACACATTATCATCATATGCAATGAGAATGAATGTTCTATGCGATGCAAGTCTGTGGGTGACACAACTGGAATCTCAACATCGTTTGAAGACGATATTTTGTTAATATATTTTCAATTCAAATTATTCGCCCTATTTTGCTCACGCCCTATTCTGCTAACGCTTGCCCATTTACAAAAACAGCAAACAAAACAACTAGCATTAAAGTAGTTAAGACAGATATGAGGAAATTGACAATATGGTATTACTCATTCACATTTGATACTTAATACAAACAATTAATTTTTTATATTTAGAAAGATAATGAATAAATTAAAATTAAAATACATAAGCAATAAACAGTTTGAAAACCAGGCAATGTAGAAAAACGGATATGAGACCAAGCTATTAAGCAATATAAACCCGTGTTATGTATGCAAGTACTATGTTTTGTAACGTATTATTATTTAGATTATCACGTCGAATTAACAAAATCAATTTTTAACTATTGACAAATTATCATTCTTTAATAGCTGCTTTTGTTTTTAAGTGACTTGGAACCAATTGTTATTGTACCTAAAGCTTTCGGACGTACAACGTACAAAAAACGTTTCTATTTAAGTGTATCTTTTCTGTTCGCAATTTCTTCATTACTTTATTTATTCAGCACCCGAAAGCCAGAAAATAGGACGATTGTTGTAGTTTCCTTTCAGATAAAAACAAAATAATATATTTACAAAACGTAACTGTAATATTTAAAAGAAAATTACATTCACAGTGTTCTACTTTAGATTCAAAAACATATATCTAAATAATAGATGTGCTTAGTAATTGAAAAGTATTGCATGTTGCGGCCTTTATGTTTGTATGCGCAAACATAGTATGATATAATGCATAATTCGGTTGATTGTACTTATTTGACGTGTTTGATGTTGCGAATATAATTTAGTATTGCACTTATTACAAGATTAAAGCTTTACAAAGCAATCCTACACATCTGAATACCAGATTAACACATTCTAAAAAGCAACTCATTAAATACATGTACACAACGGGTAAACATGTCAGAAAAAATCAACTATATATATTTAAAGTTCATACTCCGCGAGGTAAATTAACCATCCACGGAAGTTCTGAATAGTTTATATATAAATATAGTAATTAAACGTCTTACCCGTTCTGCTAATTCCATAATTAAAGTCCTGTCCTCACCAGTCACTAACTAGATAGCTGTCTCTTCGATAGACGTCTACACCGTTTACATGTAAAGCTTATTCCAGCGCTCGTAAACTGATCGATACAAATGTTCGAAAGAAAGAGGCGCATATAGGTATCGGTACCGTCTGATTTCTATTGTGTTTTTGATCATAACTATTGAAAAATAATTCTTAAAGCAATACTTGTTTGATGAACTTTATTTCAAAAACGTTATTAATACAAATTTAAGAAACGAATTTGTCAAATCATTTAAAAACTATTTATTTTTATTTTCTAATCACGACTTTTAAAATATTTACTAAATGATAGAAATATAAATGTTTTTCAACATTTCCGTCTACATAATTAATTCATGTATATGCATGAGAATATGATTATTTATCTTTTTTAAAATAAAATGTTCTGTACCAGTTGTACTTTCTGCCTTTAATCATATCTTTATAAACACGTTAAACAGCAAATGGTTAAAATATTATTTAACACAAGTGATTTATTGTATGCGAGACAGTAGTTTGCTTAAATTGAGCCCGTATGGCCCATCGAATACTCGATACTTTGACATTGATAATAAAATGAGTTCAATGCGACATCGAAAAAGCTTTCATAAAAGATCCATTACAGCTTAACATCTTCGTGTAAATGATACGTATACAGCACATGTTGTTTCAGAACATGGTTGTGATTAATATCAGGTGTGCGAAACATAATTTATATGCATTGGTGTATGTATGAAGACAATACCACGTTGGCGACACATAAAAATTACAGTAACTGTACTGCATGGACAGTTTACCATTATACTATTGCTGGGCAGAGAAAGTACGAGGTATCGCTATTGTATTTGCTTCATCGAGAGAAGTTACATACATTCATTCCTTGTCTGATATTCAGCGTCATATTCAATATTTAAGCAAAATTAGTTGCGCCTTGAACACGTGTGTTATAATTGTAAATGAATATACCACTGCATTTATTGCTATTGGAAGTTTTGATTTTGACTTCATTTAAAATTGTTTTCACTCGATATTAATTTACATGTAATAAATAGTGCTGCTATTGGCAATATTACGACTGTGTTGTAACAGTGAATGTAACGCCTGTGCAAATGTTTATAAAAAGTTGTTCGTTAAATAACTTAACACAACTTGTAAGTGAATGTATATGTACATCACAGATTATGATACATTGTATAATTCCGCCAGCCAAATTTTAAGACAAAAACACTGTGTTCGTTTAATATTTGACCAAAAAATAACAAAAGCAATTGTTACTTGCAAAAATGGTTAACTCGTGGGAACAAAATGTAAGAAACGTGTTTAGAGTCGTCGCCCTTAAATAAACACTATGTTTGCACATTTAACACGTTGTTATTACGTTCAGAGTGTATACAGATAACTCGTCATATCTATTTGTAGAACAAACGTGTTGCATTGTCTCCCTTCTTGACTTTGCGTAGTTTGTATTTATAAGTATGATTTGTTTGTATTCCGTGATGTCATAGATTCATGTGTACTTATAACTTGAGTAAACTGATTACAATTAAATGAGCGTCTGTGTTTTAGAGTATGGTGTACAGTTCTTTAAGTGTTTTGCAACTTCAATTAAATATGTTTGCACCTTTCAGATGTATTACTTATGCTTCTGCCAATTTATACGAGAAAATAGTAATTGCTATCCAACAAAATGTATGAAACACGTCAACATTGACACTCGGCAATGAAAGTTGGTTCAAACTGTTCGTGCACTCAGTTTAAACACTTCCTGGCATGTACATTTTCGTCATTGTACTAAAAAAGAACGAATAACACAAACATGTTTACAAACTTTATTTCTCCTCATGGTTAGGGTCAGATAACAATAGGTTCAAATACTTTATCAGCAAAGAACAAACACAATTAACATTTTCTTTAATACATATATGTAAACGTATATTAAATTTATTACTAAATAGAGAATACTTGGTTAGTGTTGAATAAAGATAAGTTTATTTAGCGAGGCTTAGAAAACCTCGAGGCCGAGCAAATAAACTTACTTTTATTCAACACTTACTAGGGATGCAACGGGTAGCAAATTTTTGTCCGGTCGGGTCGGGTATCTTTCTTCGGGTCAGGTGTTTGCGGGTTGGGTCGGGTATTTATATAAGTAAAAATACACATCAACTTTGTACCTCTAGAGGGCCTTTCCGACGAGTAAACATTGTTTCTTCTTTGAAGATTAGACGATTAATGAAATTATTATCGTTTGTGACATGTTCACATACCGTTTTGGTGTCAGATTTCTAGTGACTTTTAGCTCATCTAAGCACGACATGCTCGGTGCGCCATTGGTATAGGGGACTTCTCCGGCGTCGTCCGCCGCAAACGTCCGTCGTCCGTATGCCGTCAACAACTTGGGACGTTATCACGATAAAGACTACATTTTTTATTAAATCTTGACCTGATTTGCACGTTTTGTGTTTGACCATAAAATCTTGGTTGGTTTTGATAATGGGCTAAATTGGACCAGAAATCTTAGAGTTATGGCCCCTTATTTGTAGGAATAAATGCAAAAAAGCCTTTTTCGTTCATAGAGAATTTATTTGTCTTCCAATCTCAACCAAACTTCCACAGTTTGTGTATTATCAAAAGTTCACAGCAGATTCCAACAGTAGGTCGGTTTGGCCAAAAACACCAGAGTTTTGCCCACTTTGATGTTGAAAAACTAGGCAAAAATTGTCGTTTTTGTTCATAGAGACTTAATTTTTCTTCCAATCTTGACAAAACTTCGACAATTTGTGTGTGACCAAAATATTTCAGCAGAAGCCCGAAACGGGTGAGATTCAGTCACAAACACTGGAGTTATAGCCCCTTGCGTGTGGAAAAAAAAATGCATAAATTGCTTTTTTTGTTCAAAGAGACTTCACTTTTCTTCCGATCTTGACCAAACTTCCAGAGTTCGTATGCAATCATACGATCGCAGCGGAAACCAACAATGGGCCAGATTTTGCACACAAAATTCAGAGTTATGGCCCCTTTGTAAGTAGAAAAAATGCAAAAATTGCATTTTTCGTGCGTGAACATTTCAGTTTTCATTCAATCTTGACCAAACTTCCACAGGTTTGGTATGGCCATAAGATCTCAGCACAAGCAGCAAATGAGACAGATCAGGTCATGAACACTGGAAATATTGAATTGTGAAAATTAATGCAAAAATGGATTTGATGCAAGACAGGGACTTCATTTGAAACCAATCTGAACCAAAGTTGCACTATTTGTATATGACCATAACATCTAAAGAGAATTTGAATATAGGAAGGTTACATATTGAACAATCTCGCTTAAAACAGATAGTCAAGCTGATAAACTCAATAGTACTACCCGAAAGACGGTCAGCTGTTTGGTACTAATCGGAAATCTTCCGAAGATTTTCGGCTGCTATTGATTTTATCTGATGATCTCTACTGCCTTATCTAAGATTCAATCGGTAATAAAGTTTACGCTTTCATACCTTCAACAATTTAATCGGGATGTCCTGTTAGCGCAGTGTCTTTGCAAGAGTTTATCAGTATGCGAGAGATAAATCGACACACTTCTGTTTTTATCAACCAAATATTTCACGGAAAAAATTCGGATATTAGATTGCGTATGTCGTTGGGTGGGCGGGAATAGTGGCGGCGTCAACTTTTCGTATAATGAATGTTGTTCGAAAAATTTGGTTTTCGTGGAATGTCCATGTTTCTTGTTCAATTTATTCTCTGTTGGAAAATATTAAGGTTAACAATTATTCCATAGTCTTTAAAAGTTACAACAAACTACTACAACAACACCTACTACTATTACTACCTTCTACAACAACAACTACTACTACTACTACTACTACTACTACTACTACTACTACTACTACTACTACTAATACTACTAATCCTACTACTACTACTTCTACTATTAATACTACTACTACATGTACTTCTATTACTACTACTACTTCTACTACTACTACTACAACAACAACTACTACTACTACTATTATTATTATTATTATTATTATTATTATTATTGTTAGTAGTAGTAGTAGTAGTAATAGTAGTAGTAGTAATAGTAGTAGTAGTAATAGTAGTAGTAGTAGTAGTGGTGGTGTTGTTGTTAACTAAATTTTGTGATACCACAAGCTCTGTTTGACAATAAATGAGAACTAACCACGGAAAATTACGACAATTTTTCCATTATGAAATGGCATCTATGACATATTGGGGAGTGCACAAGCAAATTATTTAGTGGCCCCATTTGTCACCTTCGCTTATCCGAGGAGACCAGCTATAGAGCTCTTTTCAGACAAGTTTGCGCACCCTTGTCAAAACATCCACACTTTGGCCATTAGGACTCAACAATATATTTCATAAACAACTAGGACAGCACCAATGTGTAATGATCGTTATCAGCTGATTATGCCACAGACCCATATAGTGCCTGCATGATCCCATTTCATTTGATATAATATGCTTTAATTTATATAGAAACTTAGAGTTTAATAATTAAAAGTTATAAATGTTAATGGTTACATTATCAGAACTTTTTAATTTCAGTTGTTCTAGCTTGTTTTGTCTTAATTTAATAAAGACATTATTGTTGCGCGTATTAAAACAACTATTTATTTTTCCCTTGTTTCTTTAATTAATATCGGCCATTATGTTGACGTTCTTGTTTTTGGATCACAATATTTATGCATAATTTCTTATCTTTAATTAAACAATAATTGAAAGTATGGTTTCTCCTATAAATTAACATACTCTGAACTATCTCAATGTCAAATATAACTCAGGGTGCATAGAATTTGTAAAATACAGTTAAATGGTATGTTTTGGTATCGTTTTAAGGGTATATATGTAAGCAATAAGGAAAACAGCCTGTGTTTGTGCTCTACTTTGTCTAGTGATTCCTAGCCTCATAACTTTCGGCACATATATTCATGCGCAAAATGGTAGCTTTTATGCCTGTAAAAACCGGTGTGCTTTTTCTAAGGTAAATATTTTGTGTTACAACGTATAGATTTTTTTGACATGCTGTTTTTTCAAAAGGTTATGACCTCATCTTTCTAACAATGTATAGTGATATATTGGAAAGTAGCTTAGTCATGGTGGATATTGAGATCAAACATTAAATATTGTATGTGTAACAAACAAGGAATTTATTTGCGCATGCATAACCATATACGCCGCGGAGAACATATACTGCTAGAACGGTACTAACTCGGTATCGTTCGACAACGCTCGTTTATTTTCGTATTGAGTCACGGAAATAAATTTAAAAATATTTGTACCTCATTAAGTTTTAATTCCCCTTGCCTAAATAATTTAAGAAAATTAACACCACTCGAACAAACAAAGAATGAATCTTCCAAATCCGTTTGTACTTTTCTGACAAACAAGGGGAAGTTTATTTTTTATGCGATAAAGTTGAAAATGCACCATATTGCCGACCGAGTTTTTATTGATTTCTATAGGAAATAGGGTGATGTTACAAAAGTGCAAATTCCCCCACCTGAATTTTAAAATAAAATAAAGATAACATGTTTAAGAGCATACAATTCTCTTTTCAAATCCATATTAGCTTTTCTGAGAATACAAAAATAAGGAAGTTACGGCAAATAATATTTAACGCTCGCTCAAATCAATGTAAATTTTACGAGAGAAGTATCGATTTTTGCGCCGCGCTGAGAAGCGAGTTTGTTGCACATGAATGATAATGTACTCAGCTTTTTGGAACAAGCCCGCAAGCAGGACATGACCTTTGCGCAGCCGTCGCTATTAACTTCCAGGACTGCTGCAACTGCAGCATTTACACTATCCCTCTGAAATTGCCTGTGCAAAGTTGGTTACCAGAGTAGAGAAAATATATGCAAGTCCTTACTTGTTATATGTATGAGAGTTAATCAGCTAGACAAATTATTGAAGAACATTGTAAGGTACATTTCAAATTTTTTTCAAGTCTGTCACAACAATAAGGCCTTCATCTTTTCCAGTACTGAGGTGAGCACTTTGGGCAATCATGGCCCTCTTGTTAATCATTTTAATATATATGCCCATCTATTGCTTGACAAAGCGCATTGGGCAGCATCCATCAGTTTCACTGATATCCTTGTTATAAATTGCCATTGTAATACTGCTTACATCTAAACTAGATCAGAATTTAGCTAATTTGCAGGAATAGAGCAAATATGTTGTGATCGGACATTAGTACTGTAATACTGTTAGAAAGGAACTATGATGTTTGAACTGTACCTGTTTCCTTAATAGTTATTTTCACTGGACTTTTGTCATTAACATTGTTGTTTGTTAACGAGAATTCCTAGCCGAATAGGGTCCCATTCCTCCAACTCTCGAGTATATACACGTCTTTTACTCCAAAATCTCAATTTTTCCTATTAATGACTTCAGTTGAATGTTCAGGAAACCCACAAAATTATCAAGTTAAACTGAAGGGAAAAGGTACATGTATATAGATTATTTGCATTACAGGATATTTAAGTTCTAAGATATAAACCTTGATACAATCTTTGTTTTCAAAAAAGTATTCTCGTTTCGATAAACACATATTTGTTTGGTAAGTTATTTATATAGGGTTTTTGTATAGGGTTTACTGTAATAATTCAGTGGAAAATAACACATGTGCTTCTTGTATATGCATATGTATGCGTTATAAAGGTATTGATTCGTCATTCGAGGCGTGAATTTGACGGTTAAAATATATGGCGCCGGAAAGGGAAAGGATGAATACTGAACAACAATACTCCCAACAGTCTAAAGATACTTCCATTGTAAACATTTGATCACTTCTTTAATTTCGTCTAAAAATTTAACATTTACTTAAGTTTGGTCCTAAAAATAACGATGCTCTGAGTTTAAATTCATTCGTGTTATAAACCAATGCACTCTGCCACAACCATTTCCTCAACTTGACAGTTTGAAACTCTTGGCTTAAAACGTCCATACAGCTGTTCAGTGGCGTTCGTTCAGCGATACACTTCAATATTCAAGAGCGCCAGCAGAATATTTGCTTTTATTTGTAAACAAAACTGTCAAATTGAAATACCTATGCCTATTGGGTCTTGGATTTATTAATTTGTTGAATATGGTTTTAGATTAAGAAGAATTTTAAAAAAGATGACGATGATTAAAAAGGTTGAATTGTACTATTATTTTAATACTCGACCCGACCCGAATTCTAATGAGGACCCGAACTCGAGTTAATTTTATGGAACCGAGAATGCGGGTATTTTCGGATATCCGTTGCATCCCTTAAAAAGAGCCAGAAAATGCATTCAATATGCTCAAAAATTCACTTTTCAGTGATCAAAGGATGACATACTTTGTTCATCCAAGAGAACAGAACTGTGGACAGACGCCAGCCCCGTTGGTGTTTCGGGAATACTTATACAGAACAATAAAATGATTGCATATGGGAACCGGTAATTGATTCCAGTAGAACAGCGCTACAGCCAGGCGAAGCGAGAAGCATTAGCCTGCGTTTGGGGATACCAGCATTTTCACCTGTACTTGTTTGGCAAGGAATTTACACTGATAACCGACCATCGGTGCCTGTAGTCAATTTTTTACAACACGAAGCATATACAGTCAGACCGCCTTGAAAGATAGCATTTAAACCTTACAACGTACAATTTCAAAGTCAAATATCGTGCTGGAAGTCAAATGATATCCGATTATTGTTTCAGACACCCAATCCAGGAACAGAAAACAGGCAGCATTGCCGAGGATTACGTCAATTTCCTCGCGAGCAACTTAGTGCCCAAGTCTTTAAAATTATAGGATATCGCGGGCGCCACTACGAACGACTGACTGTGTAATTTAGAGCGTAATTGCTGCCATTCAAGAAAACGCGTGGTCAAAATTTGTTCTCAGACTGACAGCTACCGCTGTTATCTAAACATTCGCGAAGAACTGGCCGTCGTGTCACTGCCAAACGGACATGTTTTATTACGTCGCACGCGATTGTGTATCTCAGATTTATTGCAGCAGCAAGTCATTAACCTGGCGCACGAAGGTCACCAGGGTCGCGTCCGATGTAAATCACTGTTCTGAGAAACATGTTGGTTTTCGTACATGGACAAACACGTAGGCGAAAAGTGCAAATTGTGTATCCCCTGTATGTCTGCATCTTCCGAAACAACGCATGAACCGGTGAAGCCAAGCCCAGCCGACCATGGCATGGGATCTCAGTAGATTTTTGCGGTCCAATGTCTACGGGAGAATACTTTATGGTAGTAATATGTGACTACAGCATATACCCAGTGGTCGAGAGAACGGTTTGACTGCACAAACAGTCATAACTTATTGAAAACCTAAATGCCGCATTTCTCTGTCCCAGCAAGCCCTCTTCATCGGTTTGCTAAAGACCCAGCCAGCAAGCATATATCGGATAGATATCGGTATATCAATATCGCATTGACAAAACGGCCCGATGTATATCCGTTATCGCTAGCGAGTATGTAGCCTACTGTGCATATCGGAGAGATGTCGGCCAGTTGTCGGTTATCGATACAATAGTTCGATATATATCCGTTCTCTATCCGATTTAGTTATCGTGAAAAATAAAAAGCTGATGTATATATTTAGGGTATGTGATATATGATAAACAAATCCATATATGAGTGGCATTTCTTCCATATGTGTTACTTCATCGTCATTTTAAATAACGATGTCGGATCGATGTAGGGCCGATATCGTTCATGGCCAGCAGTAATTTCTCTTTATTTTCATAAAATTATTTATGTGTATCAATCCGGCAATACTAAAGAGTATTTTACTGAAATGAATGTGTGTTCTATGACTCCACAAATATAGGTACTTATGACTATTTTAAGACATCGTGTTTCTTTATTTCAGCTTTTCAAAATTTCATCTTGTCTTGAAGGCGTAGAAAAATCCAGGCTATTATAATGTAACGTATTTTCGCTAGTATTGTTTATTATTAGCAGTATATTACGATACTGTTTTGCCATATCTACAAATGTAAGTATTTACAGCTAGATAAATTATTGTTTATGTTACAGGTTCAATATACTTCAAATGTTTGTATTTCAAAGGCTTACAGTTTAAATTTATTTTAATTTTAACTGTATTGTGTACAGTATATTTAAAGGGACTTGTTCACAGATGTTTGTATTTTTTGTAGTATGCTACTGCATAACATATTTCAGCATCGAAACTAAAAGGCTCAAGTACATCAATGACGATAAAAAAAATATTTAAAAAAAATAACAGAACAAAGTTGCTCCCACCGGAGTTTGAACCTCAGACATCTAAATCAATAGGCTACCGCCTTATCCACTCAATCATTCCAACTGTTATATATGTGAATGCATTATGTATATTATAATATGATTGTATACTTTATGTAAGCGATCCACGTGTTGTCAGCCATTTAAACAAAAACAACAGACACACTCCAAATTATTCCATCGTTTAGTGTTACAAACGCTTTATGAATGTCTCAATTTCCACTGATGATTACTCATAAACAAAACGGTATTTATAGTATATTTCTATGCCCTTTGTGTTATTTTCGCTCCTTTAAATATGCTATTCTTTTATTGTGTGAATCTGTGACAAAAAGTTGGAAAATTGTCGGTTGGCAAATCTGTGAACAGGCCCCTTTAAATAAGAAAATACTCTAAACTAATGAAACCACAATTTAAACAAATTGTACTGAAAACAATTTAGTTTCCATACGAATAACCTGCTTCGCATTGGTGGTTTTGGGGCCACTTTGGATGACAATAGGGTCTTGGACTTGATAACGTTCATCACTGACAAATTGGCTGCATAGTATTATTGGACAGATTTGAATTCTTCACTTGGACAGATGAAAGTAATCAAATATACATTGGATGTAGTAACATGCAATTCACTTCTATTGATGTGAGCACAGAGATCAAGTACAATTTCTCCAACTCTGATTTAATAATTATTATAATGACTCAACATTTACTGTGTAATAATTTTACAGTTATCTAAAATTGGAGTGTATAGTAAAAAAAATATTGCGTTGCTTTGTACGACAACAATTATTAATTGAACTACTTTCTGTTATCTAAATATCTCACACAAAGAATAGGGGTGAGTTTAATTTACATACATTCCAGCTGCCAGTGCCATAAAGTGTCTGCTTTAAACAACGCCATTATCATTATCGGTTGGAGTGCTGCATCAAAGACTGGCTAAGGAATTTGACTGAGATAAATAACAGTGAATAAAAAACACAATTCTACTTATCATTTATAATATGAATATGAAAGTGAACTCTCTTAAATTTGTGATAAGGACTGGAAAGTTCCAGTTTATGTAGTTATTTTTTTATTACTATAACAACAGTTCTTAATAGCAAATGTACTATGTGATTTACTAAAAATAACTTAATTTAATGACATACACTGTTAAGTGTTACTTAATTGTTTAACATTTGTGATGTTTTGTGAAGACATGCAATGTCTTAGAATTCTGATTCTTTTTAAAGATGTGATGCAGTCTTTATATATGATGCTAACAAATTACATGTAATTAATGTATATAATCTTGAATAAACCATAGCTTTATTTTATTTGCAATAATAAACCTAAAAATTGTGTGAGTAAAACAAACAAACCATTTCATCTAGGATGCTTTGGGAAGCATAATATTGACAAATATGTGTTTGTTTGTTTTTTATTGTATATTTGGTGTTTACATTTTTACTGGAATTGTCTTTGATTTTTTTTTCCATTTTGGATTTGGATTGGATTAACATTTGTTTATATGATTTTTAAAAACGAAGTTTTATCTAAATTAAGGTCAATGAAATATGGAAATTTTATTGTGATTCCAAAGGTTTAATACAACCAATTGTCGGTTAAGTATTGCTGAATTGTTAACTTTTTTCATTTTGTTGCACGGGTTTTATAGCATGTATGATGCTGGATGATGCTAATATTCATAAATAACTTTCATATTGATAGAAAGCATTTGTAATTGTTTTCAGTGGCAATTCAACTTACAATAAATAATTGAATTCTTAGCTTTTCCTTGGTTACTGTCATATCACTGACATTGTAATTCACTTGTAATACAAACCTATAAGATTTCAATGTGACATGTCCTTTAACGTGTTTAGCTATAAACTCGTAACTGATTTAAATATTAATTAAAATGAAGACATTAAAAGATAATATAAACCTTTGTTAAAATAAATAGTATATACATTCCCTTGATGATTTTCTATTGCTTCTATTATACTTATCACAGCTGTTTGGGATTGTTTTATTATAATTTGGTTCTCAAACGTAGTAAATGTTTTGAGAAGATAGAATAAAATATTTTTTTTTAAATAAAGATATGTAACACTTTCTGAAGTTTTGCTGCAAATTGCACATCATTTTGAGATTTAGCGTCAAAATAAACACGTGTGGTTATCAATTCCAGAGATATTGACAAAATCGTCGGGTAAATATCGGACCAATGTAGGCTTGTTAGCTGGAACGATATTGGCCCGATGTCTATCCGATATACGTCCGATAAACAATGCTCCGATATCTATCTGATCTAATGCCGATGGGAAAACGTTGATCGGATAGATATCGCCTACGATATATATCCGATATTCTTTAAAACATATCTAATAGACATCGGACCAATGTAGGCTTGCTAGCTGAAACGATATTGGCCCAATGACTATCCGATATACGTCCGATAAACAATGCTCCGATATCTATCCGATCGAATGCCGATGGGCAAAACGTTGATCAGATAGATATCGCTTACGATATCTATCCCGTATGTAGCACAGGTCATTTTTATTATGTTACTTGTTTTGTATACGTCCATTTACTTTTTCAAAATTTAGTGTCCTATCCAGTGTGTTTCCATCCGTGCATTGTGATGAAATACTTGTTATGTCCAATAATTGTCATTACCTTTTTTTGATGCAAGTTTTTCATATTACTTTCTTATGAAATTACTAACCACGCTTGCATTTGCCAAGACCGTTTAGTGGACGCAAGTCACAAACTTTTGTCATTATTTTACCAACTTGGTAAGTTGATAGATTGTTTTCATTTATAGAACATTTTGCATTGTTGTATTTATGAAATGGGTGGAATTTATTTAATAGTTATTTCATTTATTTCATTTAATTGTGTATTTCGTGCTTTCTTTTTGTTTGTACAATTGTTTTTATTTGTTTATATGTAGGTCTTTCCGTCCTATATCTATATTGGTCAGCGTCTAATAAAATGGGAAAAAACTACTTTTGGACTTGTGGCACCATGACCCCACCACACACCACTATATTCAAAACATATGGATATTGGACCAATGTAGGCTTGCTTGCTGGGAAAAGAGACGAACAATCAAAACAGAAAAAGAAACAATACTCTGATAATCGAAACAATGCTAAACCCTCAACCTTAAAACCGGGAGACAACGTTTTAGTAAAGCAGCAAATTCGAAACAAACTACACACGCCGTTTTCGCCAGAACCCGGAAGTGTCATGTCAAGGAAGGGTTCAGTGATTACTGTGCGGCACCGAACATTGACACGCGACGCTTCGCATTTCAAACATGTAATGGATTTGCCGCCGTCTCGTGAAGGTAACAAGTGATTGTCTTCGAAAATGCCAATGGTTATTTAATGTGTTTCCCGCATCTGGGCAGTTAATTTGCGAAAATCAATGACGAAAAGATTGTTTGCGCATTTGTGATTGATTTTTCTTAATAGTTTAATTGCGTCGGAGTACGAAAATAATAAGCGCCGTTCTCTATTAACTCAAGACAATCGGACCGGAACGTGACCCACAGCGTGCCACGGATATGAACCCTTGACTCGGAAACTGCCAGTGTGTGCTGTGATGGATATATGACTGTTCTTCCTAAGGAACTCTCATTTTTGTTCTAATTTGACACTTGATTAACTTATTGTTTGATAGTGGGTTGATAACGATGATAACTCTCGTCAGGCATTTCGCAAATTGATGATTCATAGGAGAGGAAAATATTATACAGGACTATTCAAACTATAGAAACATTGTATAGGACTATTTAACTTGAAAAGACATTGTATGTGTATACCCAGTGTATGTTAATATTCAAACTGTATCATAATGTTCAAACTGAGTCTGTACGATGTGAACATTACAATGCACCAATTACATTTTTAAAAATAGAACTGATTTCTTTCATTTGAAACACATTTTAAATACATTATCTCGAGTCTATACGCAATACGCATTAGTTTTAGGACAGTTCTAATCGAAGATAGGTGGAATATAATGGGCAGTCTCTGATATTCCATTCATAATCTAGCTGACCGGTTGACTCCGACCACATGGCATTCACGGTTGCAGAGCATGCCCGGACACACAATGTTTAATATAGCATGCATTGGTTATAATGTGACCTTTAGTTGTATGTATGAGAGCGAGTGAATAAACTGTGTAAAACCTACTCCGTCTTCTGATCTGTATAATTTATAATAATAGAACATTACACACTGGCAGTCTGTAAAAATGTCATCATTGGAAGAGTTTACTCTTTTTTGCTACTAGCATCTGCAAGTATTTATTGTAGAAAAAAAACGTAGGCATAGATGATGGATAAAGAAAATTATTGAAAACAGGCAGATTCATGGGACCTACCATCACCTTGTGAAATAACTGGAACTGAATGGGGAGGAATTTTCTAACTACTTAAGATTAAACAAGTCTCAATTCGGCGAGGTTATGTCGTTGGTATATGAGATTATTACCAGGAAAAACGTCTCTAGAGAAGCAAAATGTGCTAAGCAACGCATAGTCATATGTTTAAGGTATGTACACTTAATCAAAATTTCGTATGCTTTATTGACTTTTATCCGTGTAATGAATTGTTTTCTATACAAACAAAAACTATTACAACAATTATAGCATAATTGAACTGGTGCAAAATAAAAAGGCTTCAATATTCTTGTTTCTTAGAAATAATATAAGTTCTAAACAGTCAATCGTTAGTGCAATGAAAGAGTAGTCATTGTAGAGTCTTCAAAGCACTGCTGAGAAGGTCGAGGCTAGACTGAGGTTGTTGAATTGCATACTCGTTGCTGTGTCCGGTAGAAACAATATTATAGCCACGGATATATAGATCAGTTGGCATATATGTAGTTGGTCCTGTCGTTAAGAAGTGATGATCCACGGACCTCGGATCTGGACTCGGGTACACCGGTTGTGGCTTTGGTGCCACATTGGCGCCCATCAACGGAGTATGTGGTGGCAGATCATTGAATGTTTCCAAGTTGTACATCATCAGTGACAGTTGACATGGGAGCCATGCCTGTTTTGTCTTCGAGAACTGCTTTGCTCTCAACGCAATACTTTCCATAAAACCATCAATCGGATGGGTTCTCTTCGGCTGCACTGCTTTTCTAATATTTTAGATTGAGCTTTAGCCAACTTTTAGATTGAGAACTCAAACTTGTTGATAGTACTTGTTTTACGTCGTTTTTAGCCGGCGGTCCAGCTGTTATAATCTCTGTGCTCTGATTTGATGCTCTTATTTCAGTTCCTGTCCGTGGACGGGTTAGAACTTACTCGAATGAAAATGGTCTGTCTGGTTCATCATCACTTTCCCTAAAATGTAGGAAAAACTGTATTTTTTTGTTAATTTATTATACATTTTATAATATTTTGCAGGTTTTTGGCCAGTGAGTCGTATCATTCATTAGCATTTTCGTACAAGGTTGGTGTGACAACGATCATTCCGGAAGTATGTGCTGTCTTCTGGTACAAACTAGGACATCTATATGTAAAGATGCCGTCTACACTAGAGGAGTTGCCGTCAATATCAGAAGGTTACACGGCAACATGGTAGTTTCGCCATTGTCTAGGAGCTATAGACGGTCAGCATGTCGTCACTCTTGAACCACGAAATTCAGGATCTCTGTTCTTCGATAATAAAGAACATTCTCCATTGTTGTAATGGCAATACTTGATACCAATTTACTATTTATCATGATTGTCATTGGGGCCTACGGCATAATATTGACGGCGGAATCTGGACGCGCAACCTCGTCTTCAATGAATATGCGTGATAAGTATAGGGACTATTTCACTTTGGTGTATGCATTGCCATGGCAAGATAGACGAAATCGAAGAGGCTGTTTCGGGGACTAACTAATGTGTACATGTTACATTAATTTAATATTAACAAATGTAACCTCTGTGTATCATCTGTTGACTGAACTGATGGGGCAATATCGACATCGTTCTTTTCATCTTGAACTGGCATGTTGCTGTGGGTTCTGAAATTATTTATTATTATAATTATATAGAAAATGTATCGTTTATTGAATAACGTGAAATACAATGTTTTTCAGAAATAAATTATCAGTGCTATTTAATGGTTGGTTTTGAAATGCTTGTAATCCGATGAGATTAGTTTCAATTATATATAAATTAATTTGAGAGTAAAATACATGACTTAATTATTGTGCATCGTTATGTTCCAGAAAACGAATCGACAAACGAATGCATAAATAATCTATCCTTTATTGTTAATCAAAATAAAAAAAGAAACTTCTAATAATAGTTTAAATGAACAAATAACATGATTTATCTAGTTAATGACGTTATGTTCTGACGATGACGTAATGATATTCATTATATTGCCACATACACTATTTAAAAAAGTATGTGCAAACAAGGGCATTTCATTCATACATGCGTATGAACGTCATTTGAACTCTAAAATATTTTGAGATGTTGCTGACGTTTGAGAAATAAAATTGTATTGTATTACCAAACATTCGTAGAAAAATCTTACACAGCATCTTTGACATAATTATGAAGGAGCTGAGAATAAATATTCATGTATAGCCATGTCTTCTTCTGCTAAGCACTTCCACTTACCGACTTCTGACCTTCCTGCTCCGGCCTCCTATTGGTCCCTTAAACTTCTCCAACGCTTGCGAACATCTTCACCTAACATTTAAAGTTAATTGCAAGTGCTATGAAATATTAGATAGTTACTGCATCGTCCAATCGAAGTTAAATTTTAAAAAAAATACACGAATATAGCTCTTTTAAATAGATCTGAGACGCATTTAATATATCACTCACGACGAGAACTAAATTGTCTCAAACTATTGAATAAATGCAAAATCGTATGGATCGTATTAACTCAATCTGAACGACCTAACTGAACAATTGTCTTAGCATGAAAAAGCTATTGTTATCTAATGATAAGAACTTACCAGTGAGGGCTTTTGCAAAAATCTTCCACAAGTTTCCAGTAATGACGGAGAGTTTATATTCAGCAAGTTTTTAATAGTACAATTCGGGGTGCTGCAAGACAAACTCTATAAACAATTTATGTCGATAGAACATTTGTCAGAAAAGACTTCAGCTTTAACGATGTGTTGCAATGTGAATACAATGTGATCGTTACATCGCCTATAGATGCGAGATTGACATGAACATCTAGATTCTCGGACATATCTAAATATATACTTAACGCGTATACCAAACCGGTATAATTAGCTTCATTTAATATGTGCATTTAGATATATACATGTAAACATTGCCATACTCGTGTATGCTAATACGATGGGGTTTTGAGGTCAAAGTAACCGTATGAAAAACAGTCCTATAAAAATATTCGGTGTATTTTTTGGTAGGGAGTAAGGGCATTGTGTTAAGTTTATGGACTTTATTTTTTAAATGAATCAAACAAAACTTTCAATGACATTTACCAAATGTATGTTCTTATATGCAAAATAACATTCATATTTACTTTTATTAATTGCTTACATTTTGGTGTCAATACATATCTTTGGTGTCCGTCGTTCGTCGATGCGTATATTTACGCTACATGGAACGTACATGTACCGAGGCAATACGCGCACATGGACAACGGATACGCAAAATGGACACATGGAAACAGTTATTTTATTTTTTTATTGTCCGTATCCGTTTGCACTTGGATGGACTGACGACGAATACGCACTCGGACATATGGAAACGTAACCTAATAGTCGCGTTTTAAGAAATATGCATGCCCCTTATGGTCAAGCTGTTGCGCATGTGAGAAACGTATGGGTTGCGTATGAAAATTCATGAAATAGTTTTCATACGCAAAAGAACCCTCCAACACTGTGCGTATACCTTACCGTATTGAACCTATAAGTGGCGTATGGTTAGCGTATAGGTACATTTAGTGCATGACCAGCGTATGGCAAGCGTATGGCTAGCGTATGACAAACGTATGGCTAGTGTTGTCTGTAACTGGCTAGCTTATGACCTAGGGATACTCACTGGCCATACGCTAATCATACTCTAGCTGTAGGTTAGATATCTTATTCATGCGTTGAATGAACGTTACTCATGCGCTATCAATACGCAAGTTGTACGATACACCTTCACGCTAGCGTATGTCAGCGTACGACCAACGTAAGAACAGCGTATGATCAGCGTTCTCGACCTATTAATAACGTACCTCTAGCGCAATCAACGTTTGTCTATGCTTAGCGAATAAACCATTCGTCCAGTACGCACACAATTTTTAAGCATGCTCATAAACAATGCTGCCTCGACGTATGACAGCCTATGAAACCGTATGCGACCGCGCTTGCCTATGCAACCTATGCCTAACATACCCCCAACGTATGTCTGCGTATACCAGCGATGATTCGCTGGCATACGCTGGTACTCAAAGCAATAGCGTGACAGGGCTTTTATATAAATATAAATGCATAATGCGGCATCCAGTTTGGTCAGAAGTATAAAGATCTGTTTTAAAGTTTGCCTATGATATTAACATGCATAGGTAAGTGTTTTCCTCTTTGCAATTACAGTCACACGTAATTTGCAAATACTAAATAAGACAGTCCTATACCAACATGCTCCTGCTTTAGGTTTGTCTCCATTGAAAACAACATAACCAAAAATTTGAATACAACCGGATCTTAATTAAATAAAACGTTCGAAAAAAACTCTCTATTTGCACATTAGTTAAAACTCGTTTCAAACTTGTTGAACTCAAAAGTTATTATTTGTATCTGCGCTGTGTTAACCAATATTCAACGCGACTGATAAATTTACAAACACAAAGACATCTCGTCTAAATCTTTGAGGGTCATTTACTTACGCAACACGTCGGTCTTTTAAGCCTCAGTCACACATTCCCGATTTTTCCTGCCGTTCTTGAGCCGACAGCGTCCTTAATCAAATATGTCAAAAGTCGGAACAATATTCTGATATTCGGGGCTCGAAATTCATTTTTTTATCAAAAGAGCGAATAAGTTGTCCCGATAGCGTCCCGACAGCGTCTCGAGAGAGTCCCGACAGAGTCCCGACAACGTCTCGATTCTCCCGAATGCGATCCGACAGTGTCCCGACAGCGTCCAGAGAGCATCCCGACATTCCCGACTTGTATATTATTAGCGCTTTCGGGAGGCTGTCACGAGCCATAATCGGGAAGCATTCATGGTAGACTGGTCAAAGTTATGTCCATAAATGACAAGAACAAACAAAAGCGCACCAAACAAACGCTATACATCAGATTTGATATAAGTATATAGTTATAATAGTTTATGTAATATCATTCCCATTCCACCGGATATTGTCCCGACACCGTACCGAATTTAACCCGATACAGCCGAATCGATCCCGACAGAGTCACGACTATACGAATTCGGCGGAGTCTCCTGAATGTTAAGGGACAATATTAACTGTCGGAAGTGCGTGGCCGATCACGCCGAACGTGTCCCGATGATTCCCGATTCTCAGGACAGTGTCCCGAAAGCGTCAAGACAACTCCCGACAGCGTCCTGACAGCATCCCGATATTCATGATGTTTGTATTTTTTGTATCGTAGCGCTGTCGGGAGCCATAATCGGTAATGTGTGACTGAGGCATTAAGCTAAAGCGAATAGGTTAGTGAATACCGGCCTTCATCTAGTATAATCTAATCAAATCTAGTACTGCGGTTTCTCCATGTTCTCTAGCTGAACCCAATCGGTATGTAGTCATAATGATTGCATAATATCTTAAACTGTCAAATGTTTTGTTTGTGGTAATATTCAAATTTAAGTGAAATTTATCGTATTCGTTGCCTGTTTCGTAAGCGTTTCCTTGTCACATAGTGATGAATAATTACCTTATATACGGCTACTTCTATCTACTGCTACTGCTAACTTCACGTTTTTTCCCACTGCTACTGCTTACTTCACGTTTTTGCTAATGTAAATGCTATCTACTTCTACTGCTAACTTCACGTTTTTGCTACTGCTTCTGCTAGATACTGCTACTGCTAACTTCACGTTTTTGCTACTGCTACTGATATCTACTGCTACTGCCAACATCACGTTTTTGCTACTGCTACTGCTAACTTCACGTTTTTGCTTCGTCTACTGCTATCTACTGCTACTGCTAACGTTTTTTTCCTACTGCTATCCACTGCTACTGCTAACTTAACGTTTTTCCTATTGCTACTACTAGCTACTGCTACTGCCAACTTCACATTTTTGCTACTGCTACTGCTAACTTCACGTTTTTGCTCCTCCTGCTATCTACTGATACTGCCAACTTCACATGTTTCTACTAATAGCTACTGCTACTGCTTGCTTCCCATACGTAGTAATGCGCTAATTCCGTACTAGTTCCCAAGTCTCTAAAGGCCCTGTCACACTATAGCAAATAAGCCATTGCTTAATACAATTGGTTAATGTTAATTATATTAAAAATTATTGTATATATATACCGTGTTCATCTGTATTCTCGCGGTAGTTAACATTTAAACAAATAATTTGCGCAAAAGCAACTAACCAAACATTTTTTCTTTAAATATTATCCAATTAATTGAACTTTTTCACAAAATTAACAACTAACTTTTTGTGAGAAAACACATTGTTCATTCGTAAATTATTGTCTTTTTCAATGCACCATGCGGCCATTTTGAAAAATTACGTCATCGGAAAATCTCGCGGTAAAGCTTTTGTTTTGAAATAAGTTTGCTGTTAGTTTATAAACAAACACAAATTAACTAAAACATGTTGGATTGTAACCTTTTATTAATATTACGAAACAAAATTTTGAGTTTTCCTACATATTAACCTAAGCAGACGAAAGTGTATACATTAACCGTCTAATGTCCACTGATGGCTGCAAGATGATACGAAAGTTATTGTTTTATGATTTAAAGTCAGTTGATTGTTTCAAAATAAAATCATTTGCAACTTATTCTTTTCTTTAAGAAAACCCAAAAAGATTTGATTTTGACAATTGAGCATGAGAAGCAAAAGATAAACAATTACCGCGGAAATAGAGATACCGCGAGAATACAGATGCCGAATTTACCTATAATATTGTATTATATTCATTACACATTCGCAAACATGTTTGATACTGTACATTTAATGGAAAGCGTATACTTACCATGAACTCAATTCCATCAAAGATCATTGGAATATTCTTTGCAATAATGAAAGATACGGTAGATTCAAACTTCTTCACCATATCACGCGTTCTAAAGTGTGCTGTGCGAGCGTCACTAACAAGCATATGGGCCGTGGAATGAAAACAATAAAATTCGCATAAATATACATGAATGTAGAGTAAACGATATTAACGCATGCATGAAGAACACTGTAAACGGCTCAGATAAAAAATATCGGTTAATAAACCATACCGCCTGAAAGACCTTTGGATGATCAACGAATGACACGTATGCACGCACATTATATGAACACGGCAACAGCACGTTGACTATTTGCAAGTTCGTCCAACTTCATGCGCTTCGGTTGTTGGCCACTACCCTCTTGTTTCGGAAGATAGCATAATTATGACAAATGCATGTAGAAATGCAATACGCAAGTTGGATGTTAGGTAGGATTCAATACATAATGATTTAAACTCGAGATTACACGTTGCAGCAATATGATGTTTTTATATACTGACATCGTCGGGAATTTGAAATTACTAACGCCGTTTGTTTAGCTGTCATAAAGAATACATTGAATGAATAACCATATCCGACATTATCTTTAAAGAAACAACGGAGTACACGACGAATTTCACGTGACGTTTTTAAATGATCCTACAACGTTGATATAACTGTTTGAACTAATTTGCAACAAAATATCTTTCATGTATCACCGACACTGGCAAAGAAAAGTAATAACCGTAATTGTTTATGCCTGTATTCTGCCTTTTCATTACCTGTACAAAGCCTTGTTAAACCCTAAGTAAATACCCATGTGTACTTTTTGAGACTAAATCTTTCGGAATAAATATTTTGCAAATGTGAATTCTACTTGATTTAGCAAATACTTTATTCTGTCCAATATCATTGAAATAACTGTTTTCTAAAATATAAATTAACATTGTTTGTTTTCATTAAATAAGTGTGTTTAAGGTGAATACTATAAGAAAATTATTTTTTAAATGTTCGTACAATTGCCAAAATTAGCACATTTAATACTAAATTAATATAACAAGTCAATGTAAATTGTTGAACTATTTGATAGTCAAAGGCCTTTCTTCTTTTTCAAACATTTACATGGTACAACATAATACATTTACGCTTAAAATAGTGCTGATGGAGGGTGAAGTAAGGTTCACAGACGACCTGACGGACGGTTTTAGGCAGAATAAAAACTGAGAAACGAAGATTGTTAGCTATAGCAATACTAACAATTTTCGAAACCGCGTTCAATATTAAATATGTGCATATATTTTATTAACCCATCCGGCACAAAGTACCAAAAACATAAAGGTGGCTATTTGTTGGTATATTGCTTTAAATTTATCCGTAATCGGATCGCGTTTAATAAAACACGTTTATCAGCAATATTAATGAAATATGAAATACAAAAACAGTCTTACCTCGATCGCTAACTCCATGGTTCAAGTCAATTCCTGCTGAGTCACTAAAATAGATCGTTCTAGCTAGTACGGTAGAAGACTTCACCGACTATAGTTAATGCTATCTTAAACGCGTGTAAACTGAGACCACTCAAACTTGCTGCGCCTAAAGTTTGAACGAAAGAGACGCGTATATCGTTTTCTGTCAATTTGTTATTATAAATTGTAAAAACTAAATAGTTGCGTACTACATTATATTGAAGATATACCACGGCAAATGTGTTAAGCTTTACAATGCCAAATGTTGAAGAGCAATTCATAGCATAGGGTTAACAAAACCGAACAATCAATAACAATTTCAGATAATAACAAATGATATATATGACCAAGAATTAACACAGTCGTTTGTTAAATTTATTTAATAATATGTATGTTTCGTTTGGAAATAGAGTAACGAACCTATATAACGTTTTTCGCACTTCCGTAAACAAGCTGTACATACACTTGACCGTTGTCATTTCGTTTAGGAACATACAGATAACTCGACATAATTATCAAAGTGTAAAAATAAACGTTTTGCGTTGTCTCCCTGTAAATTTGCAGTGCATCTATTTATAGGTATACTGGTATTTCTTTTGTACCTTCTTATATTATGGATAATATAAGAGATAAAACTCATTGTAAGGAATTAAAACGATTTTCAGCACAACAGTATACATATATTAATGTATACGAATAGTTGACATTCTCCAGACAAAAAAACGTGTACAATGCCATCCCATTTCTACTGTGGGAATTATGTTAAAGCATTAACACACTTATACAATTATCATCAAACAAAGCGTATATAAATTGGTTGTACCACTGTTGAACTAAGATGTCGTATTGTATGCAAGAAGGTAATATTGCCTAAAATTGACCTTATAATATTATTAAATAATAAAGTAATTAATTTGCAATATATAGCAATATATATGTACAATTCGTTGAAAATTGTATCGAACATTTATAGATAAACAATCATTTTATTTTAAAATACATGTTTTTTATACAGTATAATCAGTATGCATTAATTCGTAGTTGTATTGCGTATGATGACACATTCCCATGGATGGCAAGACATCATATGTTATTGAATTCATGTTTGAACAAACTTGCAACACGGGAACAAACGTTTCTTTTACAATTAAGACCACAACCCAAATTACAACCTATTTACTGCAAAACATATCATACGTATATGTACTTTGAGAAACTATAGAGACGCTCAGTTATCAACGTGTCATGCGCCCCAAACCGGCGTTAACGTAACGTCCGTTTCATGAAATCGTCATGCTCCGGGTCGCAATTACTGTATATGTTTAATTCGATGGTTTATACATATTCTTAAACGTAGGACGATGAAACTTGGCATGATGTTTTATTTGACATTGACATAAACATACATTTCCAAAATGATGTGCTCTGTAGTTTTTCTTCTTGAAGCAAATTCCGCAAACTTTTTGCTCAGCCCTCGTGAATTACAGATTTATTTGTATTAATGTTTACAGTCGCAAATTCTCAAGTTCAAATGCGTTGAATGCATTTGGAGCCAGAATATCTTTTACATATTTCGAATACAGAACATTCTTCTTGCGTTCGTGATTTATGTTTAAATCTCTGTATAAGTGTATGTTTGTATATAGTGTCTAGAGTGAATGCGCAAGTCAATGGAAGAACCCTATTTATTAAATATTCATCCTTTACTACACACATAATACAATAACAACAATTGCACGTTTTTTATGTGATACCAAGACATTAAATTACAGAAAGTGATAAATCGTTTACTTTGCAAAGCCAAATCATAACAAAATAATATATCATTTTCACACTGAACCAAGTCAAAAGTATCATTTTATTGTCAAACTTTAAATACAGATTTGGATAACTACTCAGCAGTGCTGCAGCGATTCTTTCGATACATCGATCAATCAATTGTGAATGGCCCGATTTGATTGTCGATACTAACCCAGCCAATTTCGATTCGATTCTCCTTCATATATTTATAGGAGATTTGTCATCAAACTATTAATTACAAATATGATTTTATGTAGATTTGCCAAATAAATTGATCACCATTGTCCACTGTTCTTATTAATATTGATATATTAAATAAGTAAGTCATCGACCAATACCGGTATAATGAAAACAATAATAACCGAATATTTCCTATATTGCAAGTCATGCCTCATGAATACGCAAAGTGAATATATATTATATAGAAAGAATATCGATTCGAAATATTCAACTACATGATGCTTGAAATCGAAATCGAATCGAATCAAGCCATGACTGAATCGCTGCAGCTCTACTACTCATACCATACTTTAAGAAACCTGTTAAGCGTTTTCATCCCTTGATAAACAAGCTGTCTGTATTTCGTTAACTAAAGGAAGATACGGATTACTCGTGAAAACAAAATGTAGAAAGTACATGTTTCGTTGTCTCCCTTCTTATTGTGAGTGCATATAAACACAACATATTGTATATTTTAGTTATCATAGATAAATGTGTGCTTATTACTCTAGTAAATGTAATAAAGTATAGGGTTGTGTTTAAGATGAGTTCTGTGCTGCCATATTAAATGATCGTTTTATTGATAAATAATTGTAGTCATTCCCCTGCGCAATAGAGTTCTAAATTGTGTGTGTAATTTGTTCGCACATTATATGTGCATTATTTTTGTTTATTCTATATAAACACTGTTGCTTTCAATGAAACGATGGTGTCAATATCAGCCAACTTAAATATTCTTGAACACATGAACGCCACATAATCCTACTTAAAGGAACGTTGTCATTTATATACAAAATTAATGTTTGAAAAAAAGCATTATTAGAATGGTCATATACAGTATGTGATACCAGGTATGTTGGAAAATAATTCAATTGTTGTTGGTTATGACGTTACTGTATTATATGTCGTTTGTGATTATATGGCTGTGCTTTCGTGGTTGCTTTAGTTGCTGACTATAAAATACCTAGAGTTTTTGAACATACACATTATACAATTACTTTCCTAAATAAGAAACAGTCTTCAGTCGAATTAACGTCATTTCCGTTCATTAGTACTAATTCCAATTTAAGATGTATTGAAATTTATTATATGGACTGCGGCTTTAATTCTTTACTAGTCATGTATGCTTTTAATCAAGACTGTTGGTCATTGTCAATGTTAACTTAAAAAGTCCCTTCTTAATTCTTCGTTCATCCATATAATGCTAAGTCAAATACATTTTATTTTTTGAAAACAAACAGAAATATACATCTTAAGACCTTTACCAAACATCCCAAGAGTTTGATAACAGTACACAACCATAACTACTACTATAGTTAAATATTAAACAAACTTCAAGGCGTTTAAGAATTGGTTCTTTACTAAAACAAGTTTCAGATATCGGATATTTAGGACATGTTATAACAACGTGATAAATAACTAGAAATCAAGGGCGATTAAATCTCAGCCCAAAGAATAAAGAAGCGCTTTCCTTGGTGATAAATAATGATCATTTAAATGTTTGGGATTCCAAAATTTAATGATGTATGTCAAATTTTATTATGTTAAGTATAACATAATTTACTCCATTGCAGTGAAAAAAAGAAAATAAAGCTCATTGCTACAAGATTATGAACATAGCTTTTATAATACAGTCGACGACGTCTTGTTATATATTCTATATCAGATGTTTAGAATAAGAAAACCTGGAAACTATAGTAAACAAATTTATTTGATCCACTTCAGTCTCGAGCCCCAAATGAAACTAATACAAAATAAATATGGATGGACATTTATTCCTTTTATGATACAAACAAAATTATAAACAATCTCTTGAAACTCGCGATTAAACGAAGTCAAGATAAGATTTAAATGCGCCATATCGCTTATAAAACTCTTACAAATGTTAAACATCTTATTCTTTTTGTAATGGCTTTCTGTGTTATAACGCATTTAACTTTGCCTCAATGGCAATATATTTTGTCTATAAGATATTTCAAATAGCATTAACGCCTTTTCTTTGGAACATTACGAATTTCGTTGTTTCGTACTTGCGCTTTTTTTTCCAGAGAAGTTCGTAATTATACCTTAATTCGACGTTAGACCTTTCGTTTGTGGACGTTATTTTTAAAAGATGTATGCTGATGACATGTCTACTTGTTAGAAAAAGTTAAGGATCTTGCCATTTATGCAAAATACATAACGCACAGTTTGCATATGATCCAAACAGCAGATGATGGTTGGAGAGGGTGTCCGTGGTGATATTTAATCGAGTGCATTGGGATTCTCACGCATTGTTATTTGGGTTAGGTAGGATAGTGCACGATACAAGAGACGACTGTGTGCACGGGTAGAGGGGGCTCAAGCCAGTGACTGATAACCACTTTACCACGTATCCGCCACATTTTGTTCTATATATACATACAATAAAAGTTAGCAATTACAGTTTTAAATGAGAAATATGTATTGCTGTCATATAACTGTACATTTCATATAAATATCTGTTAAATTAGCCTATATTTTGTTGATGTTTAGTTTATTATTATATATTTTTGTTGTTTTATTCTGTTTTGAAAATGCAATAAAACATTAGAATTAAACCAATAGTGTATGCAAATACATAATAAACTGACTGTATTCCTTATGGATAAAATAACATCTTCAACAAACAGTAAAAATGCGAACAAATAATGCAAATTATGCAGACTTTTATAACGCCATCCAAATGAATACATTTACAAAATACATTTCATTATTCCGCGTGTTTTATAACAAAAGTTGCATCCTATATTATGGCAAATGCAAACAATTCAGCAAACAATTAAGCGTTTATAATAAAATTATTTATATTTTTAGTGTTTTTTTCCAGCTCAAACTGGACAATGTCACCAAAAATATCAGAAGAAAAATACAAAATATAAAAACAACAACTCTGTCTTTAATTATGGACGCATGCTGTTTAGCGCTTATATTATACAAAGTGAAACACTATTTAATTAATTTTATAACCATAGATGGTTAATTATAATTTATGTAAATAACTCACTCATTCATTATCTCAATATTTTTCTCCCACTCACTCTTATAATTAACTTCTCCCTAAAACACTTAGTTACTTACTCACACCTGACCTCAAGCACACACTTTATCACGCAGTCGCGAACGCAGACGTTCACTCACACAGGCATACTCTCACTAAAGCGCGCACTCAGTCGCCAACCCATTCACCTAATGCTTACTGATGTTGTCATAATATATATATATATATATATATATATATATATATATATATATATATATATATATATATATATATATATATAGTAAAAACAAAGTCATACGCATGTGCATTCTTCAATTTGTACTGTGTAATTAGCACATCGATTTCTTTTATTTTATGCTACAATCCTTGTATACATTAACACATGTCCCTCGCTTTCAATTTGGGGATATTTTCTTAAATCTTGTATCTTCGTTCTTAAAGTGCGATCTTTTACGTCTTTACATGTTTTCGCAAAGTGACAGAGATTGTCAAGATTAAGTTTGTGAATGCTGTCACTGTCTTTTCAGCAAACGATTTCAATCTGTCAACTGTTACGAAAATCTTCGAGTCAGTAAAAATTTGTTATTATATATTTATCATTGAATCTATTGTTGTCAACATATTATATTTATTTTATTATATATCTTCTAAATTATTCAATGTGGACGGACATTCATACATACCATGTTCATCAAAGGTTATATTATGCTGATCGATTGCAGTTTCAAGACAAGTCTTGCGATGCATACAGAGGCCCCAAAATCATATTTTTCGCAATAACACGCTAGGTTCTCTTTGATATGGAGCAGACAATTGCCCGTGAATGTCTTTTCTCAACATCTCTGTTTTCATCTGAGTGTTCTAATGGCAACGCGTTATGATCCGAATCTATAAACAGCAAATTCATACCTGCATACGAAACTGTTTAATCTAAGGTGGAACTTTACAGTTTTAGCCAAAAATTCGAATTGGCAGGGGAGAAAATTCTCATCAATAGGGATACAGTGTACGGAGCAGCATTCTGAGTGTTTTAGAAGTTGTAAGTATCAGATTTAAGGGCTGGAGTTTTGAATTGCGTGCTTAGTGAATTCCAAAATATGATCTACGTAAAGCCAGTGTATGTGTTGAGCCACCTTGCACACAAAATTTGTAAATGAGGATTCCTAGCTCTGAACGCCATTTTGGCAGGATTTTTAAAAGGGCGTACATACATTGGAATTGATTGGAAAATCTGAATGGTTGACCCCCAGTTTGCTCAGTTACAATCAAGTACCTGGTAAGTTACGCAGACAGGCAGGCAGTGTTTGAGGTGCTCGCATTTGCAGGAAAAATTGCAAATTGATGTTGAAAAGCACCGAAATGGTCGCGAAAACTGGTGACATTTGAATCCCAAAATTGGCTGATCATGCAAGTTAAAATTATAGTGGAATTGTGTGCATAATTATTTTCCCTACATTTTTGTGAAGCCACAGCCACAACAATATTGAAATGATGTTTGGTTTGTTTTCAGGTGTTGACATTATCAGTGTGTGCAAGACGGCTCGAACCCAGACCCCACCAGGCCGAGTTCGAAGCCCGAGAAACTGTATAGTGCCCCCTAAGCGTCGTAAGCTAGAACAAACAACAACAACATTGTATAAAGTGACAGTGTACATGTATCAATGCACCAGTAGTCTATATCAGCAACAAAGCGTAGTATTTCGGCGCGTGACTTTCATTGATATAATGCTATTATCACACTGGGGGTAAATGTATCGGCACATTTGTCAGGAAAGTATTTATTTGGTAGCGTGTGCTTTGAATGTATTAGCTCCGCCCATAATTGTTGCAGAAAAACCTATAATTGATTTTTTATGTGTTTATATGAAGGTTGGCGCGTGCCGTGTTAGAATCCCTTTTTAAACATGATAATAACGAAGAAAATAACAAACATTATGTTTGTATATTTGACGTGTGGTTCTTGTTAGACTGTTTTTGAAAATAGTTTACAATGCCGTATAAATTAACTAAGTTACTATTTCTAAAGAGGTTGCAATCATGTGGCATGATTCGGAATGTACTGTTTGAAATGCTATATGTTTATTGGTAAAACATGTAATTACTACCTAATTACGTTGTTTTCTATCTGTGTTAGACATTAAGTGATTTACATGTGTATAAGGCACATTAAATCACATACAATAGCGTATTAATGTAATAATAATGTAATAATAATGTACAACAGATTGCTTACAAAATGTGGGTATATATTTGTCAGACATTACATGTAAGTGATTTACATATTGATATTCCTCGATAAATTACAACGCATCAATGACGCGTGTAATAATTTACGACAACTAGTGGGAGGTTTGAAGGACACTTTATAGTCAGAGACACACTCTGATAAAACAAAATAGAGACCAGAGTTTTATCTCTACACTTAAGTAAATGTAAACAATATGAGACAGTGCGGATATTGTAATTCGTACTTGAAAACAGGATAGCTTTAGTTTGAAATATTAATCATCTTACATTGGAATTCTTTCAAAATGTTTCAATCAGTTTATGCATGTATTCATTTTTTGTATAAATTTAAGTTTCAAAATAATGTTTGCTTTTGGGATGGTGTTGGTGTTGTTTTTTTCTGGTATTTGGTCAATTCCATGTTAACTTTTTAAATTGCATTTTAGCTTGTCTCTTGAGAAGCAGTTTGTTAAAAAGTTATCTGCAGATATTATATGCTTATTTACTATGAGGAAATGACGCTACTTTCGACCTTGTATGTGTAATATTTGTCTTTTGGCAACATCATATATAGAGAATATATGGTTGGTGACTTTTGATATCATGTGATATCAGACGAGTCCGACATGGCTTAGAAAGAGGCGAGGCTTGCATAAGTGTATTTAAGATCTTCATGTGGCAAGCACTTAAAAAACTTCATTTGAAATATAAATGACTGGTTTGATAAATGGCTTGAAAACTGATTTGTATTGTTATTATGTTTATTAGCTTTTACGATATCAAAATATCAAAACACAAAGAAGATTTTGACTTGTGTTCTTAAACGTAAATTATGATATACATGTACCTGGTATTTTACACCATACCTTTTGAGATAACCAAAACTGATTTATTTATGGTTTATGCGGTAATGATAAATCAGCACTACGGTGTTATCTTGCTTACATGAACCAAAACTAAAACTCATGTTGTGATCTTTAAAGGATCTTTATTGAACTTTTCATATTTTCGAAAATGATCAAACAAAAAGTGTACTATTTATCAAACAGCAACACTTCTGGCTTAAGCATATGTACTGGGCATGTTATAATACGATTTATCCTTGTGTTGGTCATAAGTTGCTGTGACTTGGTCAAACAGTCACGAACTACTTCCTAGCTACGGGATCAAACGTGTCTCCAAATCAGATAAAACAATTAAACAAAGCCGAATGAAACACTAAATTAATGCACAAATAAACAAACAAGTGTATCAACTTTGGCATCGTTTATTAGTGTTGTATAACCTAAAACAAACAGTAATCACTCTAAAAATCCTGAAATGAATACATGCTATCTAATCACAAAAAAGGTTGGTTTTTCGTAATTCTTATACTTTCAGTTTCTTTAAAGAACAACTGAAACAAATACGTGTGTTTTTAATTAAATGTTTAATGTTATAGGAGTGTTACTTAACATCCACTATATTAATAAATTTTGACTAGTATATAATATGCAATAAAACAATACCACTAAACTAAAATTCTGGTTAGTATATAATTAACAATTAAGTAATCACACTAAACTGCTACATTAATCATAGTGATTCCCAATAATGTAATATTGGTCATTTATCTTAGCTACTACCTACGTTGATGGATACTGTTTTCACATACATGGCCTATTAAAACTAAAACTTATTTCATTAAAAGCGCACAATTCATCGTTGACTATTTCGACATAATATAACTTCTTTGTTGACTGGATGTCACCAAACCAGAAGAGATATTATATATTAGATAACATAATACAATAATTTCAATTCAAAATGCTTAACACAAGCACAAAATAAACAGATCTCAGATTTTATGTCGAGCATTATTATAATATATAAAATATGACAGAATTTAGTTGTTATCCTTTTAAATAGCAAAGTTTTTAATATAAGGAAACACGCACCATCATAATCAATGATGAATAATAATAAATAATAATAATAAGTGCGAGATAATACTTTATCAGCATTTTAACAATTAGAAATAATTCAAACTTATTGCATGTCTTCCATCAATATACATTTTAATAGTATTGTATGTTTTCAAATTTGCAAAAGAAGCATTTGACGATAAGCACTTTATGAATCCGCAAATGGATGTTATTTAAATGTTAACAATTGAAAAAAGCACTTTTAAAACGTCTATGACATGATAATCATGCAATGGCATTATATTCATGATGTGTTAGAATTAACATTAATACTTAAATATCACACACACACATGGCTTATACAATGTTTGTCATATTTAAGGGGACTTAGCCTAAAACAGGAGGCCTCAATGACGAAATTTGAATCATTTAAAAATCTGAAATTCTGATACTATTATTTGCAGTAAATACTGGTCAAAATAAAGTATATATAGGCATGTTGGTTAGTCCATTCTCTTGTTTACATTTTGACGACCGAATATTTGTATAAAAAAAGAAGAAGAATAGCCGACAGTTGGACGCTGTTTTGTGACATTTATTTGTATGGCTCCCGAGTCGTGAATTCCGTACATACTTGCGTACGGGTGTTTATTTGTGCAAGAATTATTGGTGATTCATTTTTACCGAACATCTCATTACGTTCTATAATATAAAACTGTATTTTATTTAGCTGTCTTGGCATTTCTATAATAAAATATAATGCACTTTGCTGAAAGAAATAAGTATTGTAATCATAGCCCCTTTAAAAAGACTCATCCCAGAATAACACATGTTTTGAGCGCAATAAAAACAAACACTACAATGTATACTTCTTCATATATGCTTGTTGCCATCAGTTCACATTCCGAAGTTCTTCTTGTATTATGGGTTTATAAATTGAGCGTCAAATAAATAGATAAAACTAGGTTAGTGTTGAATTAAGATAACTTAATTTAGCGAGGCTTAGAAAACATATACCATGAGCTTTGGCGATTGGTTCACGTTTTTGTTCCGAGAAGATAAAATATATTTAATGAACACTTACCTAGTATTCTATTTATCACATTATTTTCCGTCTTAAATATATAACGAAAAACATCAAATGACGTCACGAAAACCAACAAGATGCGCGTGTTTGTTTTATCCACAGTGTGTGAATAAAGCTAAGTTTATTCCATGGGTGTTTAGTTCGTCGATGCATGCCTGATGAGGGGGATACAATAACAAATACTAGTATGTTGAATTTCAAGTTGAATAATGAGAAACATAAGAGCAAAACTTATGTGTAAGCATAATTTTTCAACTCAAATTATAAAAAAAATCATTAAATTAAAACAAATGGAGGCAACTCAAAAGCATTGTCTTTAACATCTACAACAGCATGAAAAAAGCGAGCAATTCTGCAAATGACATCGAGTAGCGTAAAAACAATGAAAATATAATATTCAATGATCACGAGTGAAATAAAATTCGACATTCATCGAAATCAACTTTTCCTTTTATTGTATGCTTTTGGACATAACATAACTAAAGCTGCGCGATATGCGATTAAACGTCACAAGTTCGTTTATTCTGACGCCATAAATGACGTCATAAATGAGTCCAAAATTGTCAATAATATGGTGGGAATATAGTGCGATAATTTTTGAGTGTATGATTTTTGCGATTTTCTAAGATCACTTACACCTACACATGAACATATTCATTTTTTTTGGCTCTTGTGTCTAAACAAAACTGCGCCTTCGATTACTGCCTCGTGACTATTAGAAAATGTTATTCGCATTTCTGGACAGGCTTTTCGCACCTTTTCTTGAAAATATGGTGATTCCGAAAATTCGCCGACGATGAAAATGTCATTAATAGAACTGTTAACTATTTTGCATCAGGACCAAAAGTCAATGATTCCTTGAACAGTTGCATTAAACAGCATGGTTATAATATGTTCATCTATCACCAGCTTGTTGCCACATAATCTAACATGATCCTTGTGTTCGGATCGTTTAATTTGTTCATCTAAACGAGTTCCGTTGTAACTTTGCACTGTCTCTTAACTTCATCGGAATTCTGATATTTACTCTTTGACTTGTTGATAGAGTTTTCTTCTTTTTCATTTCGATGTCTTTCATCATTTCAATGTAGTAGCAGCAATGGTTGTCTTTTAGTATCTTCATTATCTCAAATCCTAAATATACAAATAATATAAATCGAACAAATGTCAATAGAACGGAATGTAATATACAAATATATTGAAATGATAAGGAAACGCATACATATTATTATTGATTTTTTAAGCGTTTTAAAAAGGGCATGAAACTCATAATAATTTTGTTTTAGACATTTAAATACAAGATCGATATGATAGTGTATTGTTTGTGGCAAGAGATTAAATGGTTATTGCATAACACCCAAAGGTAAGAAACTCACTTTCCTCGTGCTTAACTAGAATGCAACTTCGTATCGTGTCCGAGAGTTTGCTATATTTAAAAACAAATCATACTTATTTAATTATACACAATTCAGTTTGACATAGCGCAAAGTACTCTTATGCGCTTTTGCAAACAAACTTTCTTATCTGTTATCGTCAACAGATAAAATATAATTCGCACTTTCATTTTAAATAAGCAGTGAAGCATGTCAAAAAGTCAAAATAAACGAAAACATAGTAACCTTTTCGTAAATTAACATGAATTTCTTGAAGAAATAACCTTGCCTGCTTTTACCAGCAAAATTCATTTGTAGATATTGTTCTTCAGCTTCGTAGCCAAATATTTGAACGGTTTTGCTGTATTACCCAATAAACACATTCGTTGGTTCTATAAAAATATATATATGAGCTACTAAATATTCTTTTATTTACGCAACACAATGAAATTGTATCAGGGATTGAGATCAATGTAACAGCTGAGATGCGCTTTTGAATGTTCTCGCGGGAGTGTAGGTGGTGAATAGAAAATGTCATTGTAACTGCAGAAAATTTATTTGTCGGATAATTAACGAATCTAAATTATTGTTGCTTAATCGTTTATATCGGGAAATAAACAATGATTTGTCGTTCTGATGATTAAACCTCCAGGGCTAACGACCTCCAAATCTTTGTGTCTCAGCCGATAAACAGTTATAAATCGAAAATAATTTCTAAATTAAATAACAATACATACTGAATATGCAGAACATCCTTTAAAGGGACTTGCTAACAGATTTGGCAAATTGACAATTTTCAAAATTTGTGTCATAGATCCCTAATAGAAAATCACATATAAACAAGCAAAATAACACCACTGACAAAGACATATGTTGAAAATATAGTGTCGTTTAGGAGAAATCATCACTTAAAATGGATACAATTATGAATTTTGGAAATCATGTGTAACACTTGCACAGCGTTACAAATTCTCTGACATGTTGGTCAGAATGGCCGAGTAGTTAGCGCGAAAGATTTTTGATCCTGGCGGTCTTAACTTCGAGTGCCAGCGAAAGCACACTCTTTTAATTATATGTTCATTGACATAATATTTGTGTTGTGTTAGTCCAACTGCGTTAAGTCATTAAATGACTTTTTTTTTAATAATACAATCTGTGAAGTCCCTACAAGGTTTACAATAGTGTACATAACAGATACCTTGCTCCTATGTATACCATACTGTCAGAGTTATAAACATTACATAAACTTGGTATGCAGCTGAAAATATTACCTTTCGGGGAAAGACCACCACTTAAATTAATGCATTTTACTTGCGTTGGCTGGCCGTGTGTCGAAAAGCCCAAACCGGTGATGGAAGTTCCAATATGAATGGCCACTACTAAAACACCTTTACTTATACTAGTCAGGTGTTTCTGCAGTAAACAATACATTGTGACCATGAACTATTTTATTAGACTGCAATCAATATAATAATGCATTAGTAACAAATAAGTTTGTTATAATATAACAATATATGTTCTAGATAAGGTTCCAAAAATGAAAACAAAATAAAAACAACAAACATTAACATTATTTTCCAGGATATTTGTTTAAACTATTTTTTTAATTAACGACCATTTAAAAGTCCTTCCATTGTTTTATGCCGTTTCAAACCATCTTGCCTATCGGATTATAAAGACAAAATCGTTAACATTTAACACATTTATTGCGCATTGAACTTAAAAGAAACCGAAATGCATGTTTGACTATGATACGATTTGTTTAGACGTTTTGAAAGGAATACTAGTTCTTCACCACCTTAATACACTTATTGTTTATTTCGACTTAGGGCAACATCAACCGTTTTTCAATATAGAATATGTAAATGAAAACTGGTATTGCTAAAATATTTAAGCACATACCGCTTGGCTATTTGGCGATCGTTTGAATGGTAATGTACAATCTGGCTTTACTTCAGTGGTATTGGTTAGGCAACTATCGCACCGCAGTACTGGCTTCGACGTTAAAACAGAAAGATGTTTTCTTGCCATATGGTTTTCATATGTGCATTGAAGTTGTGATGCTGATGTTACAGCATAATGGCCCTTCTGTATTGGTTGCTGATATAGTGCTGATGTAAGCGTTGACGTTCCGACACTGGGTTCACCATTTAAAAATGCTAATGTCACAGCTGTGTAGTTTTTCTGTGATGGTGTTGATGTTAAAATATGCTTGCCTTGCACTGATGGCGTTGATGCTACACCACGTTTGTATTGCTCCGGTGGCGTTGTTGCTAAACCACTTTGGCCTTTCTCCGGTGGTGTTGATGTTACAGCACGATTGGCTTGCTCTGGTGTCGTTGATGTTACAACACGTTTTCTTTGCTCCGATAACGTTGATGTTACAACACGATTGTCTTGATTTGATGGCGTTGATGTTACCACACTTTTGTTTTGCTCTGGTGTTGTTGCCAATAAAACTCGTTTGTTTTGCTCTGCTGGCGTTGATGTTAACACGCGTTTGTCTTGCACCGGTGGTGTTGATGTTACCAAAAGGATGCCCTGGCCTGGTATTGTTGCTGTTAAAACACGTTTGTCTTGCTCAGTTGGCGTTAATGTTACTCTAATTTGGCCTTGCTCTGGTAACGTTGATGTAACAACACGTGTGCCTTGCTCCGGTGTTGTTGCCGATAAAACAAATTTGACTTGCTCTGATGGCTTTGATGTTAAAACACGTTTTCGTTGCTCTAGTGTTGTTGCTGTTAACACACCTTTGCCCTGCTCTGGTAGCTTTGATGTCACAACACGATTGTCTTGCTCTGGTGGTGTCGATGTAACAATATTTGTGGCTTGTTCAGGTAGCGTTGATGTTAAAACATGTTTGTCTTGCTCTGATGGCTTTGGTGTGAAAACACGTTTGTCTTGCTCTGGTGACGTTAATGATACAACACGTATGCCTTGCTTTGGTCGCGTTGACGTTACAATACGTTTTTCTTGCTCTGGTAACGTTGATGTTACAACATGTTTGCCGTTCTCCGATGGCGTTGATGTTAAACCATTTTTGCATTGCTCTGGTGGTGTTGATGTTACAGCACGTTTGTCTTCCTCTTGCGGTGTTGCTGATACAACACGTTTGCTTTCGTCTGATAGAGTTGGAGTTACAACACGTTTGTCTTTCTCTGATGGCTTTGATATCACAATACATTTGTTTTGCTCTAGTGGCGTTGATGCTGCAAGACTTTTGCCCTCTTCTGCTGTTGTTGTCAATAAAACACGTTTGTTTTGCATTGATGGCGTTGATGTTAAAACACGTTTGTGTTTCGCTGGTAGCGTTGATGTTATAACACGTTTGTCTTGCTCTGGTGGTGTTGATGTTACAACACTTGTGTCTGGCTCTGGTTGTATTGATGTTACAACACGTTTGTCTTGCTCTGATGGCGTTGATGTTAAAACACATTTCCATTGCTCTGGTGGTAGCTTTGATGTTACAATACTTTTTCCCAGCTCTGATGGCTTTGATGTTACAACATGTGTTTCATGCTCTGGTGGTGTTGATGTTAGAACATGTTTGTCTTGCTCTGATGGCGTTGATGTTAAAACATTTTTGTCTTGTTCATATAGCCTTGATTTTAAAACACGTTTGCATTGCTCTAATAGCTTTGACAATACATCATGTTTACCTTCGTCAGGTGTCGTTGATGTTACAACACTTTTATCTTGCTCTGATGGTGTTAATGTTACTATACGTGTTCCTTGCTCTTGTGTTGTTGGTGTTGAAACACCTTTGTCTTGCTCTGGTAGCCTTGATGTTACACCACATTTGCCTTGCTCCGGTAGCGTTGACGTTAAAACAATTTTGAATTGCTCTGATAGCGTTGATACTTTGTTTCGCTCTGGTGTTGTTGCCGATATAACGCGCTTGTCTTGCTCTGATGGCTTTGATGTTAAAACACGTTTTCCTTGCTCTGGTGTTGTTGCTGTTACAACACCTTGGCCTAGCTCAGGTGGCCTTGATGTTAAAACACGTTTTCCTTGCTCTGGTGATGTTGATGTAACAATATGTGTGTCTTGATCATTGAGTGTTGATGTTAAAACACGTTTGTATTGCTCCAGTGTCGTTGATGTCAAAACACGTTTGTCTTGCTCCGGTGTAGTTGGTGTTAAAACACGTTTGTCTTGCTCCGGTGTCGTTGATGCTAAAACACATTTGCCTTGCTCTGGTTTCGTTGCTATTAAAACACATATGCCTTGCTCTGCTATTGATGTAACAATATGTGTGTCATGTTCGGGTAGCGTTGATGTTAAAACACGTTTGTCTTGCTCTTGTGGCCTTGGTGTTACAACACGTTTGTATTGCACTGGTGGAGTTAATGTTTCAACACGTATGCCTTGCTTTGGTGGCGTTGATGTTACAGCACGTTTGTCTTCCTCTGGTGGTGTTAAGTTTACAACACGTTTGCCTTGCACTGATGGCGTTGATGTTACAGCACGTTTGTCTTCCTCTAGTGGTGTTAATGTTAAAACACGTTTGTCTTGCTCTGGTGCTATTGATGTAACAATATCAGTTATCTGTGATAAACCACTTTTGCATTGCTCTGGTAGTGTTAAAACGCGTTTTTCTTTCACTGGTGGTGTTGAAGTTACAATACTTTTGCCCTGCTCTGGTGTAGTTGGTGTTAAAACACGTTTGTCTTGCGCTTGTGATATTGATGTTACAATACGTTTGTCTTGCGCTGGTGGCTTTATTGTAACGATACGTTTGTCTTGCTCTGGTGGTGTTGATGTTACAACACGTGTTTCTTGCTCAGATGGTGTTCATGTTACAACACGTGTGGCTTGCCCTGATGGCGTTGCTGTTAAAACAGTTTTGTCTTGTTCATGTAGCGTTGATTTTAAAACACGTGTGCATTGCTCTTGTGGCTTTGATGTTAAAACACATTTACCTTGCTCTGGTAGCCTTGATGTTACAACACGTTTGTCGTGCTCTGTTGGCGTTGATGTTACAACACGTTTTCCTTGCATTAGTGTTAATGGTGTTAAAACACCTATGCCCTGCTCTGATGAAGTTGATGTAACAACATGTTTGCCTTGCTCTGATTGCGTTGATGTCACAACAGGTTTTTCTTTCTCTGATGACGTTAATATTACAACACATTTGTTTTGATCTGATGTTAAAACACGTGTGCCTTGCTCTGATTGCGTTGATGGTATAACACGTTTGTCTTGCTCTGGTGGTATTGTTGTTATAACACGTCTGCCTTGCTCTGATTGCGTTGATGTGAAAACATGTTTGTTTTGCTCTGATGACGTTAATGTTACAAAACATTTGTTTTGATCTGATGGAGTTGATGTTATAACACGTTTGCCTTGCTTTGGTGGTGTTGATGTTACAATACGTTTGTTTTGCTCTTGTGGTGTTGGTCTTACTACACTTTTGCCTTGCTGTAGTAGTGTTGTTGTTAGCACACTAAACTCTTGTTTCGGTGGTTTTGTTGCTACAACACTTTTGTTCTCCTCTAATGGTATTCGTGATTCACCACTTTTGCCTTGCCGTGGAGAAGGTGATGCTGTAACACTAGTGCTATTCCAATGTTGTGGTAAATTTGATGTTCGAATATTAGTTTCTTGCGGAGTGCATGTTGACGTTACAACGCTGTTCTTTCGCTGCGTTGATGTCAGCGTGTTATTTTCCTGACCAGAAATACAAATACAGTGATATAAACGTAACTAAAACAAGATAACACATGCCTTATTCACAACTACAGGTGAATATCAGCATCAAAATCGAAGAAAATGAAAACAATTGACAACCAAAATACAGATATATTTTAGAGATTGAAACATAATGAGTTCATTCAAATGTGTTATTTTAACTTTGCTTAACAAAATAAAGTCATTCAGCAACAATGATAAATTAAAAAAGAAAAGCGCGCAATTGACTGAAATATTCTTAAACTTTAATAAACGTTGAATATAAATATAATGAGAAACATACACTACACTAATACATATCAATTATTCACGGACTTATTTCGAATAAGCAATGTGTTGTGCGATTAATTATTCCACGTGAGAGCTGGTAACTATCAACCTTGATATGTAAATTTTATATGTAAACTTTTACCTTATCGTCATATATATCTTCATCCACCTCTTCACTTCCATCGCAGGCCTCTTCAAGCGTTCCTATGTCACTGAAGTTTTGCAATGTACGGTCAAAAGCACCATTCTCAAGAAAGGTGAATTTAACAATGCTGTTTTCTAAGTTATACTGTCGGATACCTGTATTGATTTTATCTATGTCTTTTTCCAATCGTTTTGAAACGATAAACAAATGTCGCCTGTGTTTCTTCCAAGATAATTCTTGCATTAACTCAATTTTTTTCTTAATGCGATGTTTAGCTTCCTTACATTTATTTTCAACTTGACACAGATTATTTGCGTTCTGTTTGTGTTTAATTTCTGTTGTCTTTTCGGCTGTTTCTCGCAAATAGTCTAGTCTAGAATGCAACTTTTCGCAATAATCTCGAATTGCTTTCATATTTGTTGATTTACATTCATCATTCGACTTGACGTTTTCAACAATGCGGACTTCTATCACACTTATTTCTTTTTCTAATTGTTTTAGTGTTGTGATAAGTTCATTCGTCCGATGGTCGTCAAACCTGACATCGTGAAGGTCAATAATGTCATTTTGGCATAACTTGTGGTCTGAATGCATACAACGTCCACATATAATAGCATCGTGCATCTCACAATATAGAGACGTTCTGTTAGTTTCATGAATGGAACATTCTTGTTCGTGAATGTCGGTTTCTCTGTGAACATGGATATTTGCAGTTCGTTTCGCTTTTTTAAACGGGATTATGATAAATAAATGAACTAATTTCATTATGATTAAAAACACATCTCTAACCAAGAAAAAGACTACAATTTTCATATAATCCACAGACTCGTAGAAGCAAAGATCACACACCCCTAAGGGTGTTGCCATCCTGAAATGTGTCCCTTTCTGAAACAAAAAGTTTTCTAGTATACAAAAGTAGTCTACTGCAATAGTCCACAACGATAACAATACTAGTACATGTTTCTAACGTGCGTAAAAGGTAGAGATCATTGTGTTCTAAAACATATATAATCCTTGTTTAGGTCACAGAAGTAGCAAGATGCATTTTAATAGGACATTTTCGTTTTCGCGCGAGATCTTTTGCATGTGAACTAGGCGGAACATTGTACTTCGCATTTTTGGAGAAAAGAATACAACAACAAGCAAAACACGAAAGCAGTTTCTACCTTTACTATGGACAGTGTAGAACAATACCCGTAATCGTTATCCGAGTAAATTGGCTTTTATTCAATGACATTGTACCTGATAAAATTATGTGGATTGATGATTAATGCGAACTACATTCATGTAGGTTTGTTTGTACATGAATTTGTTTAAATATTTCTATTTTAAAAGGCAAATATTTCAATGTTGAATTATGCATTTTCGCGCATTCAAAAATTGCTGCACACTTCAATCTGTTTATCTGCTTTTAATAACAAATAAATGGCAAAGTAACAAATCAAATTAAAAATTGCACTAAATAATGTGTGCATGTTTATAAGCTTACAGCAGCCGCATTAAATGAGAGAGTTAGAGAGACATTGATAGTCCTGTTTGAAAAGGCATTCAATTGTATAAATCGTCAAGGCTAATAAAACGATGACCACTTCGTATAGAAAGACATAACATTTGAACAATACTTAACTAGTATTCCTTATTACCTAGCGTCTTAATTTTTAAAATTTAGATGCGCTAGTCATAAACTAGCAACTAAAAAAAGCCTACTATAATACTATAATATAGATCGTTATAAGAACCTTGGGTAATACCCCCATCAGTTCCTTGTGTAATACCGCCATCAGTACCTTGTGTAATACCCCCGTCAGTACCTTGTGTAATACCCCCGTCAGTACCTTGTGTAATACCCCCGTCAGTACCTTGTGTAATACCGTCGTCAGTGCATTATGTAATACCCCCGTCAGATCCTTGTGTAATACCCCCGTAGTACCTTGTGTATTACCCCCATCAGTACCTTGTGTAATACCCCCGTCAGTACCTTGTGTTATACCCCCGTCAGTACCTTGTGTAATACCGTCGTCAGTACATTATGTAATACCCCGTCAGATCCTTGTGTAATACCCCCGTCAGTACATTGTGTATTACCCCCATCAGT